>CAXIWS010000897.1:0-26695 GCA_964036195.1 Sphaerolaimus hirsutus
CTGGGTTGCGAACGTGTTCGGGAGACTTGGGTTGTTTTGAAAAAATGAACAACTTTATATGCAGCAACCCATGCGGTAGTGGTCGTCGGCGGCCACCCACTGGTGTATTGTGAGAGGGGGTTGTTTGCAAGACATCCCCCAAATTTCGGCTCTCTATCGCCCTCACAGCTGGAGATATGGCCCTCGTAGCGTAGCTAATCAAGTGGGTGGTGAACTTGTTTGGGACACCGAAACGGCAAGGGCCCATTCCGCATCAAAAACCATTCCGCACATGTGTCCATCCCGCAAATTATGTGACCCATCCCGCAAGTTGCATCACCTGTGTGCGGGATGGGCACATTTGCGGGATGGGCAAAAATGCGGAATGGGCTTTTTTGCGGAATGCTACACTGTCCACCGAAACAGCCGCAAAAAATGTTTGCATATAGGACGACCCACCCTGCAGTGAGTCGCCGCACCTTCCCCCATTGATATGGAGTAGCGGGGTGTTAGGACTATATACCCACCAAATATTAGCTTTATACCACTCTCATAGCCAGAGATATCGCATCTGAAGTGAAATAAATAATAGATGGTGAACTTGTCCGGGAAGGTGTTTACATTGCATGTTCATGCACACTAGATCACACTTTATTTGTTGTCAGAGGCTGTCGCTGTATTTGTTGTGGCCAGCCCCTTTAACGAGGCCGCTGACAACGCCCCTTTAAAGGCCTAAAAGGGGCCTAAGGCGCTACGCACACTGAAGCCGAAATATTCGGCATACGCACGCTTTTGACAAATGCTGAATTAAATGCTGAATAGAAAAAGCTTGCTGAACTCAAATCGTCCGTACTCTTGAAAATTAGGCGGTTTGTCAATTCAGCATGTATTTCAGCATTCAAAAGATGTGTAAACTTTTTCATGCGGAAACCATTCGGCAAAATCAGATGAAATGTTGAATGCTGATAACGCTCAAATTTGTCCGAATTCGTCCGAATATCGTGCGCACGTTTTCAAAATTCAATATGGCAGCTCCTAAAATGCCGAATTTAAAACGTCCGAACGGCAATTTTTCAATTCGGATTCGGCAGATGAAAACGTGCGTATGCCGAATATTTCGGCTTCAGTGTGCGTAGCGCCTAAGACTTCCCGATTCCAATAAACTGCGAAATTCCCAAATTCCTTTTCAGAGGTCCGACACCGGAAAGCAGAGGTACGGCGTTTGTCGTTTACGAGGACATTTTCGATGCCAAAAATGTGTGCGACCACTTATCCAGCTTCGATGTGTGCAATCGATATTTGATTTGTTTTTCTATCGTTGTTTTTTCAGTTTTTATCTGTAGGAATTTTATGGAGATTCACCAGAGATTTTAAACGAGGAGTGGATGGATACAGTAAAAGTAACAACTCATAAATATGTTTTTTTCTTTTACTTCATTATTTACCATTTGATGGTTCTCATTGCAAAAGTAAATCAAGGATAAGAAGTCGTTACACAAATATATTCACAAACTGATTTTCAAAATCATTTTTAAAGTTTTGGTCCAGCCCGACAGTGGCATTTTTGAGCGACAAAGCTGGGGGAGCTTTGTCGCTCACAGTATGGGGAAGCTTTGTCACTCAAACAGGCCTGGCGGTGCCTGGCCTGTTCCAAACTTAAAAGTACAATATAAAAAAAAATGTAAATTTGTGGGCATGCACTTTTGGAGTGAAACCTAGGGTTGGCTAATGTTTTTTAAACAACCACGTCTGAAACGTTTTTTAAAAAAAACATGGGTCAAAATTTTTAGTACTAAGCACAAGGTATTTTGCCAAATTTTTGCGCGCAAACGCGCATTTACACACAAAGCACTGGTGGTTGTTTTCATTGGTTTTGTGGCATTTTTTGTCTCAAAGCATCCATGTGCTACCATGGGTAAATAAGCCATCAAATGTTGCTGTAGTGTAAAATATTGAGGTAATGTGCTTCCATGTACCTCCACAGTCTGTAACTTAACCCCCAAAGTAACAACCTCCTATTATAACCTTGTTTGATCACTATCCCGTGCCAAACTTTACCTGAAGTCACGAACATTCAACAACTATAAGGTGATATACGGAAATGTTGACAAAAAATGGATATTTTTGACACAAATCACCACTTATAATGCTATCCCATGGCTCTTCAGCCATTATATGGTCATATATAGGGTTGGCACTTGATTTTTTAAACTGATTTTTTCTTTAAACCTGATTTTAAAAAAAAATCAAAGGGTGGAAACTGATTTTAATTTAAAAAAATCAAAAGGCAAATTTTTTGGTAAACTTGCACAAGGTATTCTGCAAATTTTTTGCGCGCAAGCGTGCAATTTCTCATGTATTACCATTGGTTGTGTTTTCATGGGTTTTGGAGTCATTTTAGTGTAAAAGCTTTCATTTATTCATGTTACCAGGTAATAATAAGCCGTGCTATGCTATAAAATATGCAGCCAATGTGCTCCCACATACTTCTACAGAGTGTAACATCACTGTCAATGTATTAGCCTTCTCTTACAACCTTATTTAAGCACTATTCCATGCTGAACTTCACTCAAAGTCACGAACGTTTGACAAAAGGCGATATACGTAATAATAAGTCAACATAAAAATGGATATTTTTGAAAAAATCTCTGCTTATAATACTATCCCATGACTCCAGTCAGTTTATGACCACAATAGACATAACAATACATTGTCTGACACTTAAAATTCACATATTTTTCGTCTATGGCCCCACACACGCTAGTTGACATCGACACCAAATGTCAACTGGTTCCGTTCCCAATTCAAAGCATGCGTTTGAACGTCAATCGTCGGCTCGTGAGCAAGCTTTGAATCGGGATCGGCACCAGTTGACATTTGGTGTCGATGTCAACTAGCGTGTGGGGGCCCTATACCCCCATTTTGGACGATTTAAAAACATCTGATTTCAATTTAAAAAAATTGATTTAAAAAACAAGGCATTTAAAAAATTGATTTTTTTCCAACCCTACTCATATATAACATCACAGAGTATTGCCACTGCCTGATATACCTATAAATATATGTTGACACAAGGTCATATCTGGGAGCTTTTGAAAAAACGTTTTTTGATAAAAAACGTTGTTTTTTAAAAAACGTGAAGTTAAAAAAAACTTTTTTTCCAACCCTAGTGAAACCCTTCATTTTTTATTGTGTTTAAAAGTGAAAATAAGTATAAGCAGATGGAAAACAACGGAAAACAAGAAAATCTGATAGTGATATTTACACCGCCGGAGTAGTCCATAGCCTTTCCCGCTTATTTTCTTCACTCATTGCTGGCGTTGGCGCCAGTAGAATAGGCGTTTCCTGGATGGAGCTGGGCGCGCAGGCCGTAGAAAAATGTGTCCGTTACGTCTGGGTGGTTGGTGTGTTTGTGGGAGGGTTTTTGGATGGAAAGTGTTTGTTTCGCTTGTGATCTTGCAAGTCATATTGTATGGTTATCTAGATATGTAACAAATAACATCAGAAAGTACCCGAAATGTTGACTCAAAACTAGGGGTCAAACGGGATCCGGATCGCGGATCCCGTTTGAACCCTAATCCCGATCCCGAAATATCAAAAAGTGAATCCCAATCCCGATCCTGAAAAGTCAATCCCGTTTGAGCCCTACTCAAAACCACATTTTGCAGCTTTTTCAAAAGAACCGTTTTATTTATTTATAATATAACATTTCTAAAAACTGCTGATCTATAAACTTGGGTGGGATACGAAAAAAATCAAATAGATAACAAACATTTAATATAAATACAATATAGAACAGCAAAATCAAAATTTTCTTCCGTTTGATTTTTGAAAAAAAAACTCACACAAATCCTTGAATCGATGCAAATTGGCCCTGGCCCAGCGCAGCCACGCGTCCCCAGAACTGGCTTCATTCCAATTTTCGTATGCTGCATTAGACCTGGCTGCAGCTAAAGAGACTGTAGTTCTCACTATGGTTAGATAGTTTAGATAGTTAGACACTATGGTGTTTGCTGAAGTTTCCACCTGGAAATGGGAGAATTTACTGGGTTTTTATTAGGTTCTTTTGGAGGGAATTATAATACCTCTAAAGATTGTATCATGTTATTTACCTAGTTTTTTACTTTTTTACCATTGATAACCGGTTTCACTAAATACCATGAAAAATGACCAACAAGACCCAAAAATAGTATTTTTACTAGGGTTCGAACGGGAACCCGGACACTCCCAGACCCCAAAAAAGCCCTGTAAAATGTCAAATGTCATGCAAAGTGTCAAAAGTCATGGAAAATACCCTGCTAAATGGCAGAACTTTGCTATTTAGCAGGGAATTTTCCATGACTTTTGACACTTTGCATGGCATTTGACATTCTATAGGGCTTTTACAGGGTCTGGGAGTGACACCCGATCCTGATAATTTCAGTGATTAGCGGTTCCGATCCTGAAATCTGAAGATCCCGACCATGAAAACTTTCAAATCCCGATCTGAGGACCCCAATCCCTAGAAACAGTGGATATGATTGAAAAACAAAAATGACTCTTTGCAGGGACGTATCCAGGATTTTTGAGCGGAGGGGCTGTTTGTTTAAGCAGCCCTGCGAACCGGGGGGGGGGGGGGGGCGGCCCCAAAAATATTTCCTACGTGGTGGCGGAATGGCGTTATGGCGCTGGCGCCATTTGAGGGAACCACGCCATGACGCCATTGGCGTCGGCGCCAGCGCCAAAAAACCACTCTATATGTATGTAAAATAGATATAAATAGAGTGACAGGCATACAATTGAGTCCATTTTACAGGTATTAGGGCTGCAGTGGACAATTTGTAGATAATACTTAAGCGTGGAATGCAAAAATGCGCGCTTGCGCGCAAATTTTTTGTAAAACTCCCTCCAGATTCATTAAAATTCATGCAATTCTGGGCACTTTTTCTGTCCCGTCCCGGAAGCGGGGGGCGCTCCCCCCCTGGATACGTCCTTGACTCTTTGCACTTAGAAATGTGAATGGAAAAGCCCAGTGTGCACGGATGCCCACTTCTATGGCATCTACAAATGTGTCAGACACGCAAGTTAAAGCATGAAATTATGTCATTGTGCAGGCGCTCTAATTGAATCCAGCGTAATTGGGTGTCACCAAAAAAAAGAAGAAAAAACTAACAGTGCCAGTGACTTGGGGAATGTGCTGGTAAGCCGTGTTGAAGAATTTGCAGAAATCTCGTAGACTGGAAAGGTGCACCTGTGCAAGGAAAAAGGAAAAAAATGTGTTTTTTAAATGTAAATTGGAAAAATGGGAAACACGCTAAAATAGTATGAAATGGGATTTGACCATAGATTTAAACTTTGTTTTGAATAACCGTTTAACTTTTAAACTAGGGTTTAAACTTTTAACAAAAACACAAAAAAGGTTTGTTTCCAATCAATTCAAAATTCAACATCTTAGAGAGTAAGTAAATAGAATCAGTCAAACCGGTGTTCAGATAAGGAAATTGCGACAGATTTCACAGCCAGAAAAATGTCCATAACATGCTAAACTTTGTCATTCAGCAATCACCCCCCCCCCCCCCTGATTCAGGCTCAGCCCCCCCCCTGAAATTTTGCCTACAGAGCGACGGAATGGCACCATGGCGCTGGCGCCATTCATAGGCACCACGCCATGGCACCATTGGCGTTGGCGCCAAGAGCCGCTGTATATGTATGTAAATATACATATATACTCAGCGGCAGGCACACCTTGATGGGATTTTCAGCGATATGCAAGGACGTATCCAGGGGGGGGGCGGGGGGGGGGGGCTGCAGCCCCCCCCCCCTTCCCGGGGTGAGACCTAAAACGTCCCGGAAAATGCAACTTTTCGTATATATTTTTCGATGTTTCTGAGAAATTTTGCGCGCTAGCGCGCAATTGTTTCTCCGCGCATGGTATTATCAATGGATCGGTCCCTTCAGACCAAAGTCGTTGAAAATGAACATTTTTTGCGAGTTTCGCTGTATATGTATGCATATTTACATACATATAAAGCGGTTCCTGGTGCTGGCGCCAACGCCAATGGCGCCATGGCGTGGCGCCTATGTATGGCGCTAGCGCCAAAACGCCTTTCCGTCCCTCTATAGGGGAAAAATTTAGGGGGGGGGGCTGAGCCCCCCCCCGTTCGCCGGCCCCCGTAAACAAGCAGCCCCCCCCGCTCAAAAATCCTGGATACGTCCCTGGCGATATGCATGTGCAGAGGTCGATCCGCTGAAAATACCTTATGTGTAATGGAAGGTTGCGCGCTTAATTTTATGGGTACCTTCCAAAGTCCACCCAAAATCGCATTTTCCGGGACTTTTCTGGTCTCACCCCGGAAAGGGGGGGGGCTGCAGCTAGTGATGTAAAAGCGCCATGGCGCTGGCGCCTGGCGCTAGCGCCAAAGCAAAAAGCGCCATGGCGCTTTTGGCGCTTGGCGCCTTTTTGCTGTGGCGCCATTGGCGCTTGGCGCTGTGCTACGGAAAAGCGCCATGGCGCTTTTGGCGCTTGGCGCTATGATGCCGTGGCGCCATTGGCGCTTGGCGCTAGCGTTTTAAAAAGCGCCAAAAAAGCGCCAAGTGGTTCAAAAAATATATCATTTTTTTATGTAAAAATACCGTGTGTGCATAATTTACATGAGTAAATGTGTTTAAGCGTATTCCAGGAAGAACAAATCTACGTACTTGCTTATCTTGTAAACCATTTCCGTGCAAGGATATCCAAAACTTTTCCGGAATAATGAGCCTAATGATTCCCATCCAAATTTAAAGCTTGCTCACGAGCCAACGGACGACGTTCAAATGCACGTTCGACGTATCTATAAAAATCTAAGCACTTTTTCGAGATGGCTTGCCATTGTTACCGTATTTCTTTGAAAAGAAAAGTGTCATTCTATTTTTTTCCAACTTTTTTTCCTGGCATTCTATTGGAGGTGCCTTTTTATTCCTGCTGCCATTCTTTTTTCACACATTCTTCATTTTAACATAGTGTTTTTATGAAACATAAACAACATTCCATATCACAGAATCAATTCAAACAAAACCAAATGTGAAAACAACCATGAATCTTCCAACGTAATTTCTACCTGCCGTTATTTTTTTTTTTGGGGGGGGGGGTGACATTTTATTGTTTTCGTGGGCACGCAAACGTGCTAAAACCTGCCGTTCTATTGTAGGTGTAGTTCTATTGGAGGTATGCGATTCTATTAGAAGAAATACCCAACTCTCAGATGTAAAATAACATCAGAAAAAGAAAAGTTAACTCGATTTGACTTATTTATATCTTGCTTCTCACACAAATATGTAACTAGCACTGCATTAGCATGGTTGCACTTTATGAGCAGCAAAATTTTTTGGCGCTGGCGCTATTGGCGCTTGGCGCCAACATCCTCTGACGCCATTGGCGCTTGGCGCCATGGTTCAGAAAAGCGCCATGGCGCTTTTCGCGCTTGGCGCTATTTTGCTGTGGCGCCATTGGCGCTTGGCGCTCGCATGCCAAAAGCGCCGGCGCTTTTGGCGCTTGGCGCCAAAAGGCTGGCGCTTTTTACATCACTAGCTGCAGCCCCCCCCCGCCCCCCCCTGGATACATCCTTGTCCTAAAATATAAAAACAACCACCAACAAATAAACCCAAATGTAAAAAATATAAAAAACGAACCACTTTCAACGCAAGAGGCCGCAAATCGAGCACCAATTTCTCGCTGGCGGCGGGCGGGCGGTCGGCGGTCAAGCCGAACATGTCGTAGATGTGCTCTTGTTGGTCGACTTCCAGTGCCACGCCTGGGAATGGTTGGGGTGTTAGGGGGTGTGATCGGGGGTCTCCAGTGAATTGGGGTCCCCCAAAATGAATCAGCTATCTAACTATCTGGATGGATACCTTTGAGCTATTTTCCACCTATTTTAAGGAATTCTCCCTTTTCTGCATGCTAAACCATGAAAAAGCCTATATATAAAAACCCCGAGAACCAACCTGAAAATGTTTCAGCTATTTACCTATGTCCAGGAGACGCGATTTACTGTCCATCTGAACCCCTCAGGTAGGGTTTGCATGATATATCGGATTACCATTATTTTTTCATATCGAATATCAAATATCGTTATAGAACATTTTGAAAAAAAAATATAGAATATCGATATTAAACAAGGCCGTATCCAGGGGAGGGGGCGGCCCCCCCCCCCCTTCCCGGAGTGAGACCTAAAAACCCCGGGAAATTCGACTTTTCGTATACATTTTTTAAGGTTTGTGCTAAAATTTTGCGCGCATTCATCTCCTCAAACATATTATTATCAGCAGATCTAGGGATGGCGAGCGCTTTTTTTCAAGCGCCTTTTTTTAAAAAAACGCCGCTTTTTTTTAAAAAAAAGCGCAAGGGTCCCAGCGCTTTTTAAAAAAAAAGCGTAATTATACATAATTAGTCGACATAAAATTGGAATTTTTTGGCAGAAATCAGCACTTATAATGCTTCAGATGATTACATAGCCATTCTATGATCATCACAAGTGCTGCCACTTGTCTGATATACCTGTATATATTGACTCAGGACCATATTTGGGTGCTTTTTAGGTAACGTCTTGACAATTTTTGAAAAAAAGCGAAAAAAGCGCGTTTTTTTTTAAAAAAGCGCTGTTTTTAAAAAAAAGCGGGGTCGTTAAAAAAATCACTTTTTTTCCATCCCTAAGCAGATCAATTCCCATAGGCCCAAATCCTTGAAATTAGTCTCAAAAGTGTGCTCCTCACTCTGTATGTACGTGTATTTACATACAAATAGTGGTTTCTGGCACTGGCGCCAGCGCCAATAACGCCATGGCGTGGCGCCTACAAATGGCGCCAGCGCCATGGCGCCATTTCGTTACTGTGTAGGCCAGGGACGTATCCTGGATTTTTGAGCGGGGGGGGCTTTTTGTTTACACAGCCCCGCGAACGGGGGGGGGGGCTCAGCCCCCCTTAAAATTTCACCTACAGTGTGACGGAATGGCGCCATGGCGCTGGTGCCAGTCGTGGGCGCCACGCCATGGCACCATTGGCGTTGGCGCTGACGCCAAGAGCCACTGTATATGTACATAAATATTCATATATACACAGCTACAGGCACATCTAAACTGCGTCCGGATCAAGTCCGGCAGTCAGTTTACAAACTTACAGCCATCGCCGCATCTCCCACTACGGGAGGCGTATAATCCTGTAGTTTGGGGAAAATATGGGCGACTATATATACCAATTGGGGGGCAGCGGCGACCCGCCTACGTGTGAGTTGCCGTATATGCCATATCGACCTGATATTTTTTATATTTGTCGATATTCTTCCCTTCCCTGGCCTGACTTAAAATGTACCAGGAATGGCACTGTTATAAAGTGATTTTGTTGGTAATTTTCAAAAATTTTGTGCTCAAGCGCATACTTTGTCATCACATGACGGGTAAATATGTCCATTTCAGCAGCTACAAACACCTCAAATGTTGTGCAAATGCACTCCCAAATGTCCACATCAGAGTATGTGCCATGGCGCTGGCACCAAGCTACATTTTCCTTATCGAAAAAATGCGAAAAATATGGAATATCGATATCGAAAAGTCATATTGTCCCAACCCTACCCTCAGGTCTCCAAATCAAGGGAGCTTATCTGGGCATAGTTTACCGGCCAGCGATTTACCCAAAATCTCACTCAAAATGGCAAAGAACTAGGTGCCAAAATTATTCTACCCACCCAATTTCCACAGAGACACGTCCTCCCTGAACCAGACCACAATGTTCCTCGAAGCCCGGTCTATCGGCGCGGACATTTCCGGTGCCGGTGCCATCGGTGTCGGTTCGGGAACTGTGGTCGATTAAATTTGATTTGGATGGTATGAGTGATTGATTGAAATCTCAACATCGATGATTTTAGATATTCCGTACATCATTTCAACCTAGAAGTGGTGATTGTATTCCTTTTTGTACTTTTTGATGCCCACCCAAAAAATAATTCAGGCATTTATTATCTCCAAAGCCGTGATCTAAATACTTTTGATATGAAAGCATCAAAGGTCAATATCTCAGAGACCCGAATTGGTGGCAGAATTTACCGCACCGCACTTTTCAGATTTACCATACCATACTGTTCACCCCATAAATACGTGTCGGATCGGGGCAGGTTAATATACCATGTGTGTCCTATATAGAATCCCGATACATAGTCCTTATATTTTTCCAATAATTGTAATATCTGAAATATATACGGTCCATGTTACCATAACCCGCCGAATAGAAATACTGTAACCTGCTCACTACTGTAATTTTCTGAATAGTTGTGCTACCATAACCCACTGAATATAACTACCATAACCCACTGCATATAACTACATAACCCACTATATATATAACTACCATAACCCACTCACTACCATAATCCTATGCACCAAAGGTTATGGTAATCATAGACTACCATAATCCTCCAAATATAAGGTTATGGAAGTCTATCACTTATTAAAACATTACAGTAGTCATGTTCCAGGTTGGTTTTAGTGAAATTCTTTTTACTAAATTAATATAAAAATTGTATTGTTTTTATTTTATTCTTCAGTTTTCCATTTTTTATTATTTTATTCTTCAATTTTTCCACTTCATTTTTATTTTTCATTTTAGTTTGTGACCAGAATTGATTTTAGTAAAATTATTTTTACTAAAATTGTAGTAAAATTGTATAAAATTGTATTTATTTTAATTTTATTCTTCAATGTTACATTTTATGTTTTCTTCAATTTCTTATTTTTTATATTTTATTCTTCAATTTTTTATTTTTTATTTATTTGTGACCAGGATTGGTTATAGCAAAATTATTTTTACTTAAGTTATAGTAAAATTCTACAAAACTTGTATTTTATTTTTATTTTATTCATGTTTCATTTAATTTTTTTCTTCAATTTTTCATCTTATTTTTTTCATTTTTTTTCTGAGATTTTGCCAACCCTGGTCATTTTACCATAATCATCTGAATATAAGACTTTAAAAATTTGATGTTCAAATGTGGAATGCAAGTATTCACATGTAAGCATAATCATATTGGAGAGATTGTAGTAGCTATATTCAGAGGTAATGGTAGCACAAAACTTATGAAATGTTGTATTCCAGGGGTAGAAAGGGGGGGTTACCCCCAAAACCTGCCCAGCTATCTATATATCTATCCCGGAGACCGCTCAGCTATCTATCCCGGAGGCAAATTTTGGGCTACTATCCTCTAACCTCCCCCCCCCCCAAATCGGCCAGCTATCTATCTATCTGGTGCGATTTTTGAGAAACTATACCCCAATTTTTGCTCAAAATCACCATTTTTTATACTGTTATATAGATTTTCACCACCAAAATCACTAGATCATGCGTATAACTACCTATTTGCAGCTATTTTTAGTACTATACATCCTTATATACCGATTTTTAGCCATTTTTCACCTACTTTTAGCGATGTTTTTTCTTTTCCTCCCTTCTATGCCTAGGTATATATTGAACCCCCGCGAAACCCCCCCAGAAAACTTTTCCGCTATCTATCCATCTGGAGGTGCAATTTGCTATCTGTCCTGGAGAATTGAAATCGAGAATACCCCTGTTGTATTCATAGTAGCATTACCATTATATTTATAGTCACATAATTCAAAGACAATTACAATAGCATGACTACCATAATCTTATATTCAGATGATTACAATAGCACAATTACTGTAATCTCATATACAGAAGATTATGGTAGTGATCAATAACTGTAGCCTTACATTCATAGGATTAGGGTAACCTTAATTTTGGGTAGTTTCAGTGTGTTAGTTGGCAACAGTACTTAAGTGCATTTAGTGCTCACTGAGATCTGTGGTCACTTGGCTTGGTGGTAGAGCTCTCGCTTCCCATGCAAGAGGTCCCGGGTTCAAGTCACACTCAAGTGGTTGGGCCTCTTTGCACTACTTTTGGTAGTCCAAACAGGTCTGGACCTGTCGGTCAAAAGTGGGTTATGGTAGTTACCATAACCCGCTACAGTAGCTGATTATGGTAGGGACACCCATGGTAAATAAACCATTGGGTACAGTGCATGCGGAAACTTCTATTTTTTAATTATTTTTTTTGGCTGCGTAAACAACAAGACATTGCGACTGCCTGTCCAAAGATTTCTATACTGCAGAGAATTTGCTGATCGACATTTTTTCATACAAATTATTCGTTTTCAAAGAAACTTGGGTGCAAGTCAAATCAGAATTTTTGCGCTTGTGTCGCTACTGTGTGAAAGACTACACTGACGACACAAGCAAACAAAAAAGAAAATGCAAACCAAAATATCTGCATGCACTGTATGCAAAGTTAGTGCACATCCAAGTTTGTATTGGATACAGTTGGGCACAACTGGATCTTGTGCGAACAAGAGTAGAAGACATATAATTTCCTTCCACACAGGGTTTTTGTAGATTTGGACGCCCACGGGGGTTCATATAGATAGTAAATCGCTCCTCCAGAGGGATAGCTGAACAAAATTTGGGGCGTGTGGGTCTAGCAGCGTCTCTGATTGGTTGATTAATACGATGATGTGGCGTTTTTGTTTTTATTCAAATTTTTGTTTTTGTTATTTCTTATTTTTAGGGTTTTGTAAGACTTTTCCTTGATGGTCAAAAAAAGTTGGCATGGGTATAAAAAGTGCCCGTAGAGTTGAATTTGTCACTTGTATGTTCTGCGCCGGGTTGAAGCTGTAAACAGTAAAAAGAGAAACTTGCACTATTCAAACTTGACCTTGGTTATTAATTGGCACTTTTGGAAAGTAACATGTCTGCGCGCTGCACGTTCACTGGTAAGTTCTGCACTTAGCGAAATCACTGTGAATCACTTTAGGGTCACCTTGGGGGCTTGGCTTGGTAAATACAGTTGCCGGCATTCGACTTTCACTTGAAACTTGTTTCTGGGGTTCTCAGCGGGGCGTTTGCTACAATTTTGGAGGTCTCACCAAGATTCTAATTCAAATGTCTATTAAGGCTGGTTGCAGATTTCGTTGAGTCGCAAGTGGGCCGGCTGTTTTGAAACCCGGATCTGCGAGTCCACGGGGTGCGGGTCGGGATAGAAGCGCAACAAATTGGTCACATGCATTTTGGACATTTTCCACCAGCCCACAAGTGGTTGGTTCGAACATGGTGTTTTTGAATGTGTTGTTTTGCTGTTTGGGTTAGTCAGATGTGGGCATGGCCCCTGTTGCAAAACTTCTGTCTGCGCCGCTGCACCATCGCATACTATAAATTAATCACTGCTTGCTACTCTTCTCAAAGGCACGGTGCTAATGGGCATGTTGTTGGGTTTTTTAGAACAGGTGGAAACTTTGAGTCACGTGAGGCAGTTATGAAAAAGGGTTTTGTTGACCCGGAGGGTTGTCTAACTGCTGCGGGTGAGACACTTGACAGGGTTTGCTGGGACTAGCAGAGCTGGGAGTTGCTGCTGGGACTAGCTTGCTGAGACAGGAACTAGTGGAGCGAGAGGACGCGGAGTGCTGCGCTACTGGGCGCGCGCTGTGGGATGGAGGATTTGTTGAGTGATTTTCTGCCTGAACCACCCATCAGGGACACGTTTTTCAACGTGGCTGTGCCGCCGAGGTCTATAAAGGAAGCCAAAATCAAGGCCGCCTCGGTGAGTTTGTGGAGAAGTTTGTTGTTGGGGGTGTTGGCTGTACCTGGGTGGGATATTGCGGGGTTGGAGTCTGCGCTCAATCGAATGAATGCAATAATGCAGGGAATAGTGGAAAAGATTGGGGCAAACAGAGGGCTGAGGCTAGGTTTAGAGAAATTGAAAAAAAATTGGAAGTTGCCGCGTTTCAATGCAAAAATTGTGAGATAAGGGACAAAAAGGTTCGGGAACCTGGACAGATTGGAGAGCTACGACGCAACCAGGGGCCTGCCACAGCTCAACACGTGGGAGGATTATGCTAAAACGGCAGAAACGCAGGTGCACCCAAGCCAGAGGTTGGTTTTTTGGTGGCTACTGTTTGAGGCTAAGTTGAAAAGGAAAGCAGGTGATCTGTTGAAGTTGATTAAACACATCGATCAAGATAAGCCGGTGCTAGTATTTGTGCAATTAAGGCAGTTCATCGGGAGGACAGCAGGAACAAACTAGGGAAAGCACCTCGTTTCACAATACCTGGCAGCAGCCCAACGAGTCGGTATTGCAGTATCATAACTGATTGCGGAATGTATGCCTGATGTGATTATTGCATGTGATTGTGATGTTTGACAGACATTACAAATGAAAATTTTGGATTCTTTAGATGAAAGAGTGTTTTATGTGCCACACATGTTGGATAGGGTGTGGGAAGATTTACGCCACTCGGAAAAACCGTTGATTTGGTTGGTTGGAATTTTTGATTGAATGAGAGAGGAATTTTTGCAGAAAAGACAGAGCACCGGGTCCAGGCAAAATCCTGTAAATGCTGTAACCAGTACAGTTTTCCAGCACAATTTGAGCGTCGAGCACTTGGCTGCCGAGTGGGACCCCGCAACAAGCGAAAATGGGTACCCTCTGTGCTGAAATCCGGATCATCGGGGTCGGATCCTGTATCATCATCTGGCAAATTGTTGGTTTAATCCTAAAGGAGTTGCTTTTTGACCAGAAATGTCTAGGCAGGGCAGAGTTGGTATTTATGCTAATACATACAATCACACAGACGAATCACATCCGGGGGCATATCTGCAGCAAAGTCCAGTGATGCTACAAAGAAAACCGACACTATACAGGCAGGTCAAGGCTGTGATTGAAACCACCAGCGATGGGTCACTTGAGATGCCAGGATACAGGACCAGTGAGATTGCTGATTTTTTGTGAAGATAAGAATGATAAGAGTAATTTTGTGGACCAGCTGCAGGTGCTGGGCACAGTTGTCGAGGAAGAGATGCCGCTTAGGTGTGCTTTTTCTGTTATCATCACAAACCACTCGCCACACAATATTTTGGTAAAACGAAGAATGAAAATCAGAGATCAGTATTGAGCCAGGGGGAATTCGTCCAAAATTTTCAAAAATTAGCACCATCATGGAGCAACCGAACCCCAGGACTAAATCTGAGTTAAGAATGTGGCTGGGACAGGTCCAATATTTTAGCCAGTTCATGGAGAAGTGCCTGGGAGGCTGGAATGGAGTGCCCCCCTTTACGAGCATTTAAAGGGGCATATGCCAAAGAAAGATAAGACACCAGTTGTATTGTTGGGGCATGATTTACAGTGTATTGACAAAATTAAGGCAGCTTTATGTCAATGGCCAATTTGATGCCTGCCCAGGTACGACCAACCGTTCTACCTGGAAACGGATGCGAGCGACCACGGATTGGGAATCATGTGTGCGCAGTATCAGGACGACAGCAGTTTTAAGCTGGTTGCTTATGTGAGTAAAAAATTGGCATGGAGGGGTGTTCAATTCCACCACTAGAAGTGCTCGCCATTTCATTTGGGATCATGCGATTATCTGATATTTTAGACAGAATGGACATCATTGTCTGAACTGATTGTTGAGCGCTTGTTGACACCCTACAGAAGAAAGAAAAGTCTAAATTCACTCGATGGAGGATTTACATGAAAACGCAAAAGGTGCACATTGAATTCAAGAAGGGGTTGACAATAGATTTGCGGATGGATTAAGTCGGATGCTTGTAGAGAGCGAGAAAGATAACGAGGTTTTGGAGCAGGCTAAGTCATTGTTGGGTGAAACACATGCTGTCTTTGCAGATAATGTCTGAGCGTTGGTGGGAGATATGGCCGACTGCATCAAATGGATGACAGAACAGGCAAAGGACAACATCTTGAACGATATTATGAAAAACTTGGACACGCAAGTCAAGGGAAAATTTTGGATGGAGGACGGTGTTTTGTTGTATAAGGGGGCTGAGGGGTTTTGACCATGTCAGCCGGTAGTGATGAGACAGAAACTCATTGTGGAAGCTCATGCAGGGGAATTGGGAGCACAGTGGGTGGTATCGAACTTTTCGACTGTTGATGGCATTTGTATTGTGGCTGGGAATGAAGGAGGTGCAACTATTCATAGATCAGTGTGACATTTGCTGAAAAGTTAAGCCACAACAATGCCCCCCATTCATTCCTTTGCCACCGGCGATTGAAAAAGTACCATTTCGCAAATTGATTTAATGACTTTGCCGAAATTTGGTTGATATACTGCCATTCTCACTGTTGTCGATTATTGCACGCATTTTGTAATATTTACCCCGATCACGCAGCATACTGCTGCCAACATGGCTGACGTGTTTCTACAAACTGTAATTTACCGATATGGAGCACCCCGACATGTAGTGTGCGATCAGGAGGCGGAGTTTGTTGGTGAAGCGTTTCACGTGCTAGCGGAGCAGCTTGGGTACTGCATTCACTTCTCATTGCCTTGCAATCCTAGAAACAGGATGGCAGAGAGAGCGCACCGCACCCTGCAGCAAATTTTGTGTGCTCAGTTTTTGGAATTGGGTGCAGTGAACAACATAGGTGAATTGACATGGCGGAACTGGGTTGATGAAATTGTGCAAGACTGCCTTAAGTATAATTGCGTTGTAAATTGAGCAACAGATTTGGCGCCATTCCAGGCACTCCACAGCTATATGCCGGACCAAATTGTGTGTGCAGGCATCAAGTTACAGCACGTAAGTGGCGCTGCACCAGAGGTGGAAGAGTTGAGACGTGGGGCTGAAGTGTGTGCCATCAAAGTGCGTGATTGAGCCCTTTTGAAAGGGGGTAGTCACTAAATTGGTGCCAGAATGCCAAGTATATGTGCAAAGACATTTTGACTCTCCCCATTTGTCATAAAAAAACTGGCACCAATTTGGTGTGGGCTGTATTTTATAGCGGCTATGTTTAACAATGTGGTTCAGGTTGAGACCGATAGTGGAACCTGGTTAATTCCAATGGATAAAGATTTGATCTATAGCCCTGAATCGCCAGTGCGCCCCCGCCTGCCGCCACCACACCAGAATGGCAGCCGCGCCACGCGGTTCGATGGGTGTTTTTACTGTTGCCAGTCGGACCACAAGTGGGCAATGTGCACAGAGGGAAAAATTAGGCTTTTCATGCAACCCATCAAGCGCCTCCATATCTACGCTGAGGTGCTAGCCAAGCGCACTGGCGAGGATTATTGTCGAGGCAGCCTTGGAGGGTTTAGGACAGGGTTTAGTTGTTGTTTGCGGTGAAAAGTTGAAAAATACACAAAAATAAATGTTTTAATTTCTTTGCCATGTTTGTGGTGTTTTTGTATTGGTGGTGTGTTCATTGTAGTATTTGGTGAATGGTTTTGTTTGCTCCTTTTCAATTTGGTGGATGTGATTTTCACTACTTTACTAATTTCTTACTGTTAATCTGGTAGTGCTTCTAGATAGATGTTGTGTGAAACTCCTCATAGCTCGACGACATCACTTGGTGGCCTACATTAAGAATTTGGAACAATACCCCAGCCCCCAGAACAACACCCCCAGCACACAGTGACAATTCCATCCACACAGCGATTGTTTTTTTACTGAGAATTGGTTCAAAACGGCCATATTTAAATTGGACCCCTGTCCCACAGCCGAGCTGTCCCAGCTCACCGGGGAGCTGGTCTATGCCCTGTGCCCGATTCTGGCCAACTTGCCTGACTATGTCCACCACCAGCCGGTGGCCCAGTGCGCCACGTCAATAGGCGCACGACACGTCCCGTAACTGGTGCCGCATGTTGGTTTTTCTTTCAACTACTAACTTGTTATTATTTGGTATTTTGTTCATGACCCTTATTTTCGGGTGATATAGGGCACCACCATCATGCGGGCCATGATGGAACCTAGTTGGGGTCAGCCGGCGCCAGAACTCATGGAACTCCCATGGAAAGCAGAAATTTGCCTGATTTTTCAGCACATGCCCCGCAACAGGAACACCATGTTGGGCCTCGCCAACAATTTTCGGCAGGAGCCAATGCCAATGCAGGCCACGGTGCATCCAAATGCACTGCAAGTGAGTTGCATCAGAAGGTGATAACAAGTTCTAGTACTAATTGGTAAACTGAACATTGGTACCAGGATGCAGGTCTACTGGAAAATGGCCGAGCACGCAATCAGCAAGGGCACCGACTTGGAGCCGGTAAATGCGCCCCCCAAGGTAAATGTGCACTGTTTTTTTTGGGGGGAGGGTTGCATTGGTCTACAAGCTTATTTTACTGAATTTGGAAATTTTATCGGTCTTGGTATTATGCAAAAGTATTTCAGTATGGAATTGTATGAGTATCAAGTATTTGAATGGAGGGTATTTTTTGGTTATTTTTGAATTTTCAGTTAGATTTGGGCAAATGGTTGAAATGTGATTAAAAATATGAAAGTTTTGAATTTTAAAAATTTGTTTGGGAATAGTGTGGATCAGTTATTTCCAAGTGTGAGCAAGTTTGGGAGATGGCAAAGTATCATTTCAGGTGAGTGGCGGGGCATGCATGACACTGGACCAAGTGGGCAGGGTACCAGCATGCTGTACGACCAGCTAGACCCGGCTACGACGATCAGTTTGATGGTGTGCAAGCTGAGTAAGTCTGAGTGGGGTCAACAAAAGGTGAGTATATTGCCGGGCAGAACAGAGTGGTAAGTGAGCAACAAGAACGTGGCTGCCATGTTACAGGCCTGAGCACCTGTGCCAGACTTGGGACCCCCGGGCTCAGCCCCCCCTAAAATTTTAGCTACAGAGTGGTGGAATAACGCCATGGTGCTGGCGCCATTAGTAGGCGCCACGCCATGACGCCATTGGCATTGGCGCCAGCGCCATGGAACGCTGTATATGTATGCAAATATACATACAAAAACAGCAAAAAGCACAACATTGAGTGTATTTAGAACGATTTGCGGCCACATGGAGCGAATCTGATGATAATACCGTAGTGGGGTGAAAAATGCTCGCTTGCGCACAAAATTTTTTACGCTGACACCGAAAAAGTCACATTTTCCAGTCACTTTCTGGTCTCACTCCGGGAAGGGGGGGGCTGCAGCCCCCCCCCCCCCGCCCCCCCTGGATACGGCCCTGCCCTGACCGTGTCCGATGGCTCACCGCCTGCGCCGAAGGCACCCATGGTCATGGTCCAGCCATTCAGGGAGCGCTACAGCGTGCCGTCAAGTATGGATGGCGAGATCAGCTCTCTGCCCCCCTTGTCGCCAGGCAGCACCGGTATGATCGGGTCACAGCTGCTGTTCGATGACGCCAATGACACGCACCTGCTCAAGGCCATGGCTGGCAACATGAGCATGGAGAATGTAAGTTCCCGTAGAGTGAGGTTACGTGTTGCCTGCTCTATGGCGATGATACCAGTCCAATGTTTTATCAGGCCATGGCCGAAGTAGACGTCATGCTCCAGTCGCCCGCCGAGAACCCCGCGGAATGGGTCGACCCCGATCTTGACAACCTGCTGCTGGACGAGGACTGAGATTTTGGTAAAGTTTGCATGATGCGCATGTTTTTTTTGTAACAGGTCTATTGTTTTATTATGGTGTAGTATGTGTACAATTTGAATTTGATAATTTGGGGCATTAAAAGTGATGTAAATAGTAAAATAGAATTAGTGCCCTGGTAAAATTGTTTTCGTTTGAGTAGATTAGTTGGTATTTTTATGTACAATTGTGTCAGTGCCTAATGGTGTGTTTGTAATTTTTGTTAGCATTTGCATGTTTACCCAGGAATTAACAGTCGGGTTTGTTTTATTTGCTGCTTTTACCATTGCTTATTTTACACCGGTACATTTGTGTTTTTTTTTTTTTGGGGGGGGGGGGAGAAATGTGGGGCTAGGAGTGTTGCTGATTGGTTGATTAATAGGATGATGTGGCATTTTTGTTTTTATTAGAATTTTAGTTTTTGTCATAGGTCTTTTTGTATTTTTAGGGTTTCAGTAAACTTTTCCTTGATGGTCAGAAAAAGTTTGAATTTGTCACTTGTATGTTCTGTGCTGTGTTGATGCTGTAAAAAGTAAAACTTGCACTTTTTGAACTTGACCTTGGTTTTTAATTGGCACTTTTGGAAAGTAACATGTCTGCGCACCGCACATTCACTGGTAAGTTGTGCACTTAGCGAAATCACTGTGAATCACTTTAGGGTCCACCTTGGGGGCTTAGCTTGGTAAATACAGCCACCGGCATTCGACTTGGCCAAGTGCCAACCTTTGCTTGAAACCTGTTTACTCTGGGGTTCTCAGTGGGGCGTTTGCTACAGGGGGGTTGGGGGGGTTTGCAGGGGTTCAATAAATAGGCTTTTCCGAGGTATAGAAAGAAGAAAGTAAGAGAGAAAAATAAAAGTAAGAGAAAAACAGCTAAAAATAGGTATATAAGTACAAATAGTACCAAAAAAACAGCCAAAAGTAGGCAATACGGAACATGAATTAGAATTTTGAAGGTGAAAAACTTTAAAAAAGTACAAAAAATAGCAATTTTGCATGAAAATTGGGGCAAAATTTCTTTAAAAAACACTCCAGATAGATAGATGGCTGGCCGATTTGGGGGGGGGGGGGTTAGGGGATAGTATCCCAAAATTTTAACTATGGGATAGATAGCTAGCTGAGCAGGCCACTGGGATAGATAGCTGGCGGATTTGGGGGGGATAACCCCCCCCCTACTTCCGCATCACCGATAATAGCCGCGGAATGCGATTAACAGACCGGAAATGGTCTCTAGTGGCCACCCACACCCTATCTACATGTATCTGATGTATGCAAGCAAATGGGTGTATATCAAAACTTTTGGCCAGCAGCCAATTTCACATATGGTACGGTCTGCCACCCTACCCCAATTAACGCATGCCAACAATTGGGAAGGGTTGAAACCCTAACAAAATGAATCACGTTGCCCCCCAAAACTGTCAAGCTTAAAAATCCAGCCTAAAATCTCGCCAGCAATCACTTTAAATTAACCTTGAACATTCTCCTTGTCCACCGCAGTTGCTCGATCCATAAGCACACCGATTTCAGTCTGAATGGGTTGACAATTGGCGCCCAAATCGATGTGTGTCGGGCTTTCCATTATTGGAACGGTATTATTGTCAGCTGAAATGGAACAGAAGATTATCCGTATAGGAACTTGGCAGCTTGCCAAGTTTTTGACATCGCTATAAATACAAATAAAATAGGATAAAAATAGGCATATAACTAGGGTGTCAAATTTCCATTTTCCATTTCCGCTTTTCCGCAGGGAAATTTTTTACCTTTCCGTTTTCAGTTTTCCGGCAGCTGAAATTTTTTTACCTTTCCATTTTCCAGCAGCTGAAAAACTTTTACCTTTCCGTTTTCCGGCAGCCAAAAAATTTTTACCTTTCCGTTTCCGTTTTTCCAGCCCATTTTTCCGTTTTCTGGCTCGATTTTCAGTTTACTGGCATTTTTCCATTATTTTTCCAATCTGTATTTATCTCTTTTCACTATGGTGTTTTTAACTACCAGGTTCTTGTGTCATTCAAAATTTTTATCTGTATCCAAATCTGTAAAAAACACAAAGTAATTTTGAACACATACTTTGCAGTCTGCTGAGTATACTTTTTACTGTTCAGATACATCAAAGTTCACTTTTGCTAAATTCTTATTGTTGTTGTAGTGTACTTTTGCTACCTTTTGATGATTTTTTGTTAGTTCAGTTAAGCTTGAACTACAAGTGAAGTTACTGGCATGATTTATAGTTGCAGAATGTACAGCTACCACAATCAAAGCCAAACAGGCAAACTTGCATGCAGGTTTTCCTCCTGCAAATTTGTCCATTTCCGTTTTCCGGCATTTAATTTTTCTGTATTCCGGCCGATAATTTTCTTTTAACTTTTCCAGTTTCCGTTTTCCGTTAAGTTAAAAAATTTTTACCTTTCCGTTTTCCGTAAAAAATTTTTTTTGACACCCTACATATAACCATGTAAACATACAAAAATCACGATTATGAACGTGAAATTTGGCAAAATGGGGCACATTTTAAGCGATTTTGTGCAAACAATGGGGAAACATCACTTGGACTTAGACGTGGGTCAAATCGCTTGGCTAGCTTGGACTAAATGGAAAATTCGCATACGTGACACGATCCCGATTGATCCGGTTTCGTGGAATGGAAGTTTTGGGCGGTAAAAATAAGTATTTCTTGATTACACGACGAATTCCCGCATTCTACTATAATTTTATCATTTTACACGAATCGCAATATTTGGATACATAGTGAAAATCTCAAAAATCATCAGAGTGGGCCGCGCAAGATCACATAGCAGTTTACAAGGTTGCAGTCTGTGATGTGATTCTGAGAAAAGTAGAATGCAGAAAAGAAAAAGAAATTACTAGACATGCTAAATTAGCCAATAATAGGTTAAAAATACCTACATTATATAATAGGTATAAAATGGATCGGGTCACATATAACGCGTTGGCCCACGTCCAATTTAGCAGTTGCATATTCTTTTTCTAGCGATTTTCCCCCAATTTTTACTGAAAATCGCAAAAAATTTGCTCCATTGGGCCAATTTTCACAGTCATAATTGCTTTTTCTGTATATATTTTACCAAATACCTAATGCTACCTATTTTAAGGGAAGAGTCTCTGTATGATGACTTGTCACGGTGCCAAAATTTCGAAATCCACTATAAATATGAATAAAATAGGCTAACACTAGCTATATAACCATGTGCATAAACGGAAATAGCGATTATGAAGGTGGCAATTGGCAAAGTGGAGCACATTTCAGCGATTTTAGCAATCACTTTAAGCTTTTACGCTGATTCGTATAATACACAAGTGGTAACTGGGCAGAGTGACAAGTCATCATTATGTGACCCGATCCATTTTAAGCTATTTTTATTATAGTGATTTCAAAATTTTTGACCAGCTGCCAACTTGAAATACGGTGTATCTCCATATATACCACAATACAAATATACCGTAAAAAATCACAATACAAATATATGAGTCAGTCCATGAGTCAATGGCCAAAACTTGGACACACCCAAAATTTTCTTAAAGTGTTGCCTATATAGCACTGATAAAAAAATCATATTTTATTTTTTCAGTTTCCTCTTATATATAGCATAATCAAGCATTTTAGCATGGGATGGTGATGTAAGGTGATCAAGCCACACACAGATGTGCGTAACGGCTATATTTTGCACCATTGCAAAGCCCACAATGTCCTCTACCAGAATCCACAAACTTTGATGGGGGTTCCCGGACGCTACTTTATACCTAAGCAATCAAAACGTGCTTTCAGGTCAATTCCTGCAGTTTGCATCGCCTGTGAAAGCACAATGCAGATCCGCGTAACAGCTATATTTTACACCGTTGCGAAGCCCACAATGTCCTCTATCAGAATCCACAAACTTTGATGGGGGTTCCCCGTCGCTACTTTATACCTAACAAACCAAAACATGCTTTCAGGTTGATTACGGCAGTTTGCATCGCCTGTGAAAGCACAATGCAGATCCGCGTAACGGCTATATTTTACACCGTTGCGAAGCCCACAATGTCCTCTATCAGAATCCACAAACTTTGATGGGGGTTCCCTGTCGCTACTTTATACCTAAGAAATCAAAACGTGCTTTCAGGTCAGTTCCCGCAGTTTGCACTGCCTGTGAAAGCACAATTCAGATCCACGTAACGGCTATATTTTACACCGTTGCAAAGCCCACAATGTCCTCTACCAGAATCCAAAAAGTTTGATGGAGGTTCCCCGTCGCTACTTTAAACCTAAGACATCAAAACGTGCTTTCAGGTCGATTACAGCAGTTTGCATCACCTGTGAAAGCACAATGCAGATCCGCGTAACGGCTGTATGTTACACCATTGCGAAGCCCACAATGTCCTCTATCAGAATCCACAAACTTTGATGGGGGTTCCCCATCGCTACTTTATACCTAAGAAATCAAAACGTGCTTTCAGGTCGATTACGGCAGTTTGCATCGTCTGCGAAAGCACAATGCAGATCCGTGTAACGGCTATATTTTACACCGTTGTGAAGCTCACAATGTCCTCTATCAGAATCCACAAACTTTGATGGGGGTTCCCAATCGCTACTTTATACCTAAGCAATCAAAACGTGCTTTCAGGTCAATTCCCGCAGTTTGCATCGCCTGTGAAAGCACAATGCAGATCCGTGTAACAGCTATATTTTACACCGTTGCGAAGCCCACAATGTCCTCTATCAGAATCCACAAACTTTGATGGGGGTTCCCCGTCGCTACTTTATACCTAACAAATCAAAACATGCTTTCAGGTCGATTACGGCAGTTTGCATCGCCTGTGAAAGCACAATGCAGATCCGCGTAACGGCTATATTTTACACCGTTGCGAAGCCCACAATGTCCTCTATCAGAATCCACAAACTTTGATGGGGGTTCCCTGTCGCTACTTTATACCTAACAAATCAAAACATGCTTTCAGGTCGATTACGGCAGTTTGCATCGCCTGTGAAAGCACAATGCAGATCCGCGTAACGGCTATATTTTACACCGTTGTGAAGCTCACAATGTCCTCTATCAGAATCCACAAACTTTGATGGGGGTT
The DNA here is from genome assembly GCA_964036195.1 of Sphaerolaimus hirsutus. Lineage (NCBI taxonomy): Eukaryota > Metazoa > Nematoda > Chromadorea > Monhysterida > Sphaerolaimidae > Sphaerolaimus > Sphaerolaimus hirsutus. The sequence goes on from CAXIWS010000897.1 coordinate 24,452, forward strand.
CCCCATCGCTACTTTATACCTAAGCAATCAAAACGTGCTTTCAGGTCAATTCCCGCAGTTTGCATCGCCTGTGAAAGCACAATGCAGATCCGCGTAACAGCTATATTTTACACCATTGCGAAGCCCACAATGTCCTCTATCAGAATCCACAAACTTTGATGGGGGTTCCCCATCGCTACTTTATACCTAACAAATCAAAACATGCTTTCAGGTCGATTACGGCAGTTTGCATCGCCTGTGAAAGCACAATGCAGATCCGCGTAACGGCTATATTTTACACCGTTGCGAAGCCCACAATGTCCTCTATCAGAATCCACAAACTTTGATGGGGGTTCCCTGTCACTACTTTATACCTAAGAAATCAAAACGTGCTTTCAGGTCAGTTCCCGCAGTTTGCACTGCCTGTGAAAGCACAATTCAGATCCGCGTAACGGCTATATTTTACACTGTTGCAAAGCCCACAATGTCCTCTACCAGAATCCACAAAGTTTGATGGAGGTTCCCCGTCGCTACTTTATACCTAAGAAATCAAAACGTGCTTTCAGGTCGATTACAGCAGTTTGCATCACCTGTGAAAGCACAATGCAGATCCGCGTAACGGCTATATATGTTACACCGTTGCGAAGCCCACAATGTCCTCTATCAGAATCCACAAACTTTGATGGGGGTTTCCATCGCTACTTTATTCCTAAGAAATCAAAACGTGCTTTCAGGTCGATTACGGCAGTTTGCATCGCCTGCGAAAGCACAATGCAGATCCGCGTAACGGCTATATTTTACACCGTTGTGAAGCTCACAATGTCCTCTATCAGAATCCACAAACTTTGATGGGGGTTCCCCATCGCTACTTTCTACCTAAGAAATCAAAACATGCTTTCAGGTCAATTCCCGCAGTTTGCATTGCCTGTGAAAGCACAATGCAGATCCATGTAACGGCTATATTTTACACCGTTGGGAAGCCCACAATGTCCTCTACCAGAATGCACAAACTTAGATGGGGGTTCCCTGTCGCTACTTTATACCTAAGAAATCAAAATGTGCTTTCAGGTCAGTTCCTGCAGTTTGCATCGCGTGCGAAAGCACAATGCAGATCCGCGTAACAGCTATATTTTACACCGTTGCGAAGCCCACAATGTCCTCTATCAGAATCCACAAAGTTTGATGGGGGTTCCCCATCGCTACTTTATACCTAAGCAATCAAAACGTGCTTTCAGGTCAATTCCCGCAGTTTGCATCGCCTGTGAAAGCACAATGCAGATCCGCGTAACAGCTATATTTTACACCATTGCGAAGCCCACAATGTCCTCTATCAGAATCCACAAACTTTGATGGGGGTTCCCCATCGCTACTTTATACCTAACAAATCAAAACATGCTTTCAGGTCGATTACGGCAGTTTGCATCGCCTGTGAAAGCACAATGCAGATCCGCGTAACGGCTATATTTTACACCGTTGCGAAGCCCACAATGTCCTCTATCAGAATCCACAAACTTTGATGGGGGTTCCCTGTCACTACTTTATACCTAAGAAATCAAAACGTGCTTTCAGGTCAGTTCCCGCAGTTTGCACTGCCTGTGAAAGCACAATTCAGATCCGCGTAACGGCTATATTTTACACCGTTGCAAAGCCCACAATGTCCTCTACCAGAATCCACAAAGTTTGATGGAGATTCCCCGTCGCTACTTTATACCTAAGAAATCAAAACGTGCTTTCAGGTCGATTACAGCAGTTTGCATCACCTGTGAAAGCACAATGCAGATCCGCGTAACGGCTATATATGTTACACCGTTGCGAAGCCCACAATGTCCTCTATCAGAATCCACAAACTTTGATGGGGGTTTCCATCGCTACTTTATTCCTAAGAAATCAAAACGTGCTTTCAGGTCGATTACGGCAGTTTGCATCGCCTGCGAAAGCACAATGCAGATCCGCGTAACGGCTATATTTTACACCGTTGTGAAGCTCACAATGTCCTCTATCAGAATCCACAAACTTTGATGGGGGTTCCCCATCGCTACTTTATACCTAAGAAATCAAAACATGCTTTCAGGTCAATTCCCGCAGTTTGCATTGCCTGTGAAAGCACAATGCAGATCCATGTAACGGCTATATTTTACACCGTTGGGAAGCCCACAATGTCCTCTACCAGAATGCACAAACTTAGATGGGGGTTCCCTGTCGCTACTTTATACCTAAGAAATCAAAATGTGCTTTCAGGTCAGTTCCTGCAATTTGCATCGCGTG
>CAXIWS010000897.1:26895-45804 GCA_964036195.1 Sphaerolaimus hirsutus
TTCACATTAATCTCACATTTTTGAATAATGTATAGTAGGGGAGTGGTGTGGTAACACATCCCCAAAATTTTAGATTTATACCCCTCCCACAGCTCAGAAATCACGGGTGCCGGACCTGCTGTGGGACACCAAAAAAGTGGAAAAAATTTTTGCACTTAGGGCGACCCACCCTGAGAGGGGTCGCCGCGACCCCCCAAATTCATGCAAAGTAGAGGGGGGTTGCGCCAATATCTCCCCCAAGTTTCAGCCTCTGGGGCACCCTAGAACTGGGGATAGGATGTAAGAAGTAAAATCAAAAAATGGGTGCCGGACGTGACCGGGAAGGTGTTTACTTTTGCTACTTGTGCACCGGGTTTACTTGTGCACCGGCACACCCCGGTCAGCGAGCAACACTTTTAACAAGTAAAATACACATAAAAGATTGATTTACCCCCCTCGAAATACCCTTCCAAGTTCAGTGTAAACAGTAGTTAAATGACAGAGGCTGCGATTTGTGATCTAAATAAACGTTAAATCTAGTAAAGCACAACGCAAAAACGACGGAATTACCCACGAGGGGGGGGGGTAATTCGGGGAAATATGGTTACATATCCGCAGGTGATGATGGCATTGACGAGACAGCATTGAACAATGTAAATATGAAGTGTTGTCCCTTGAATTGAAGAAACACATGTCTCGACAATCAGTTGCGCTTAGGGTGTCAAAAAAATTTTTTTACGGAAAACGGAAACGGAAACGGAAAAATAATTTCTACGGCCGGAAAACGGAACGGAAACGGAAAAATTTGCACTAGGGCGGAGAATGGAAACGGAAACGGATAAAAAATTTCAGCGGCCGGAAACGGAAATAGGGGCCGGAAAAACGGAAACGGAAAAATGAAATTTGCACGGAAATGACAAAAAAAATTCTGAACTTTTGCTGCAAGTGGGAGAAAATTGCGTAAATTTTGCTGGAAACAGAAAAAATTCACATAATTGACAATCTGCATGAATGTTTACCAGTTTGGTTGTAACAGAAAACAGAAAGTTGAGCCAGAAAATGGTAAAATGAAGCGGAAAAACAGAAAATTGAGGCGGAAAATGAAAAAAAGGCAGAAAAATTGGAAATTTGAGCCGGAAAACGGAAAAAAGGCGGAAAAACTAAAAATTTGGCCAGAAAACGGAAAATGAGCCGGAAAAACGGAAACGGAAAATTTAGTAGCCGGAAAACGGAACGGAAAACGGAAAAAAATTTCAGCAGCCGGAAAACGGAACGGAAAACGGAAAAAATTTGCCTGCGGAAAACGGAAATTTGACACCCTAGTTGCGCTGCATACACACAGGGATGATGTGGAATTGTGATGTGATAATTTGATAGCCTCAATTTTAAACTTAACTAAAAATCCTTAAACATGTGTTGTGACTACAGATGTAAAAAGTATTATTTTCAAGCTTGAATCTGTATTACTACTGTTTGGTAAATAAAGATAACATCACTACCGTTTTTGTGATTCAGTATACCTATAAAACCGGTTGTTAGCTACCCATGTTGACCCACGAAATATTCACATCACCTTTCGTCAAAGTTCCGCGACTTCAAAAAAGAAAATTGGGCATGGAATACACTTTAAAATGTGATAACAGAAAGTGAATACATTGAGAACGATATTTGATACTCATAAGCATGCGGAGGCACAAACGATACCAACTGTTTGTGTTTTGAAAAGTTCAAAAACACACTGGTCAACCCCGGACATAACTTACTTGGCATCAGGGACGTAGCCAGGATTTTTGAGCGGGGGGGGGGGGGGCGGATTGTATACGGAGCCCGGCGAACGGGGGGGGGGGGGGCGGCGCCCCCCCCCCCCTAAAATTTGCCTCTGCAGTAAGGGAATGGTGCCGTGGCGCTGGCGCCATTCGTAGGCGTGACGCCATGGCGGCCACTGGCGTTGGCATTGGCGCCCAAACAGTGTATATGTCTGTATCTTACAGGCATATACAGCGACACGGACAGGAATTACAGGGGTTTTTTTTGCTATCTTTGAGACCGCGGATACTGGTTAACTGAAAAAATACGTTGCGGGACGGTAAAATGCGCGCTTGCGCGCAAAATTTTTTCAAACTGCGGCAAAAATCGTCTTCTGGAAGTGCCATTTCTGGCACATTTTTTGGTGTGGCCCGGGAAGGGGGGGGGGCGGCCGCGCGCCCCGCCCCCCCCCGCCCCCCCCTGGCTACGTCCTTGCTTGGCATGTTTTCAAACGATTTAAAACCACATTCTAGTTTTATTTTGACGTATGGAGATCGTGTTGGATGATAACAATGTACATACGTGAAGAAAAAATTGGGTATAATTTTTTAAATAGCGGATTTTTAAACCTCAGAAACTCACGATTTCGGATTCGAAGTATTAATCAATATCAATTCACCAATGACACAACATCCTGACAATCAATCATAAATTAGACGATTGATCATTATATGAAATTACCGTATTTCCTCGAAATACCCCCGGGGGGGGGGTTTCAGAGATGAGAATTGTGAGGGGGGGGGGGGGTAAAACGGGGGGGGGGTATTTCGACGGGGGGGGTTAATATTTCGCCAGAAATTTTTTGTAAACCAAGTACTAAATTGACGTCTGAAAAGTACGCAGACGTCGAAAATGCAACAAAAATCGCCATTTATAAGACTCTCAAGACTTGTATAAGTGTGTGGGACGTATAATCACTGTTCTCACATAACAGAGTCTTCGTTTTTAACGTGTGTTTTGCATTACCCAGATGACAAACCGCAGCCTTTGTCATTTACGTTCTCTATACACTAAATTTGGGGGGGGGTATTTCGAGGGGGAGTTTATAAGTTCATAGTGTCCATTTTGAGGGGGGTATTTCGAGGGGGGGGGTATTTCGAGGAAATACGGTACATCTGGAAAAAACGAGGTTGAAGTCGACCTCATTGAAAATTCTTACATTAAACAAAGATCAGAACCTGGAATTATCAAGTAAACAAATTGCGAGATTGAGTCACACACAAGAGAAAAGTTTCGTTAACCCTGACATAGATGCCATTTGCATTTTACGTTGCTTTGCTCAATCAACAATCAAAAACACACACACAGGTCTTTTAATAAAAAATTCCCAAAACGTAAATCGGGCAACCCGAAAAATCGAGCCAGTCTCGGGTCAACAAAACCATAAAACATCACAAATTCAATTCACTTCAAAATCACCTGGGAGTAGGCGGTATTCTCACAGAATAGGGAGTGGGGGCATCTTTTTTAATCTCCCCACCGCCCAAATTATATTTCGACTTGACTTGTTCCAACTGATCTTTGGCTTTGTCGGTGTCCATTCGCTTGTAAGCTTTGTTCGCTTGGTAGTATAGGACGACCTGGGAGGGGGCGTGGGGTGGGTGGAGTTCTTTGAATTGTTTTAAACCCCAAGGGTGTCCAATGAGGGGTTGGGGTCCCCCCCCCAAAAAAAAAAACAAAAACAACAGCCCAGCTATCTTTCCATCCCGATAGAAAACTTTTTTGGTTACTATTCTTTGAACCCCAACCACAAATCGGCCAGCTATCTACCTATTTATCTGGAGCTATTTTTGAGAAATTCTACCCCAATTTTTGCTCAAAATCGCCAATTTGAATACCCTCAATAGATTTTCACCTCCAAAGTCACTAGTTTATGCTCCCTATTGTTTATTTTCAGCTATCTTTAATACTATATGTTCTCTATTTTGAGCTATCCTACACCTCCTTTTAGCCATTTTTTTCCAAAATCCCTGGTGGATCCCGAAAAAAATCCAACGAATTTAAACTGGAAAATACACAAACGATTGAAAAACGAACCAAATATCGATTGCACACATTGAAGCCGGATAAATGGTCGCACGCATTTTTGGCATCGAAAATGTCCTCGTAAACGACAAACGCCGTACCCCTCGTTTCCGGTGTCGAACCTCTGAAAAGGAATTTGGGTATTTTATTTATCGGAATTGGGAAAACTTAACGCCCAACTGTGACAATTTGATTGTTATTCATTAATAGCGATCAAACCATTTGAGAAGTAAAATGAGAACTGAAATAGCAATAAAAAGTGAAAACCGAAGTAAAGTGAGAAGTAGGGTTGGCCGATGTTTTTTTAAACGTTTTTTATTTAAAAAAACGTTTTTTATATAAAAAAAACATGACGTCCGAAATGTTTTTTTTTTAAAAACATCGACGGAAATTTTTAGTACTAAGCACTAGGCATTTTGCAAAATTTTTGCGCGCAAGCGCGCAATTTCACACACAAATTGACATTGAAGGTTGTTTTAATGTGGTTTGGACTTGTCGACTTTTAGAAGTAGAGGCCTCAATTAGGGTTGGCCGATGTTTTTTTAAACGTTTTTTATTTAAAAAAAACGTTTTTTTTTAAAACATGACGTCCGAAATGTTTTGTTTTTTTTTAAAACATCGACCGAAATTTTTAGTACTAAGCACTAGGTATTTTGCAAAATTTTTGCGCGCCAGCGCGCAATTTCACATTGAACATTGACATCGGTGGTTGTTTTAATTGGTTTTGTGGCATTTTTAGTATCAAAGTATCCATTTCTATGTGCTACCATTGGTTAATAAGCCGTCATATGTTGCTGTAGTATAATATATTGAGGTAATGTGCTTCCATGTACTTCCACAGTGTGTAACTTCACTCCCAAAGTAACAACCTCGTTTTATAACTTTGTTTGATCACTATTCCGTGCCAAACTTTACCTGAAGTCACAAACATTTGACTATATATATGTTGACACAAGGTCATATCTGGGAGCTTTTTAAAAAAAACTTTTTTATTTAAAAAAAAACATCGAGTTAAAAAAACAACGTTTTTTTCCAACCCTAGCCTCAATTATTAGTTGACAGAAATGATCAGTCCGTGAAATGCCGTTTTAGGAGATCGACAAGATTTCGGTTCAGTTTTCCAATTGGAACCATGAAAACTAGCTTGTGTGGTGCCATTTGACGGTGTGACTTTTGAAATTTGAAGTGGTGAAGTAAAAAGCAATTTGAGCAGTGAAATGGCAAGTAAACACTTGTAAAATGAGATGTAAAGTTGGCTGTTTTTTAGACATTAAAACAAAAAGTCGGAGGTTTGCATCGCTTTTAACTTTTTAGATATCATTTCACTTCTCACTAGGGTTGGAAAACAACGTTGTTTTTTTACTCGATGTTTTTTAAAAAAAAACGTTTTTTTTAAAGCTCCCTGATATGACCTTGTGTCAACATATATAGGTATATCAGACAGTGGCAATACTCTGTGATGTTATATATGACCATATAATGTCTGTGGAGCCATGGGATAGCATTATAAGTGGTGATTTGTGCCAAAAATACCCATTTTTTGTCGACATATCGTTTGTATATTGCCTTATAGTCGAATGTTCATGACTTCAGGTAAAGTTTGGCACGGAATAGTGATCAAACAAGGTTATAAAACGAGGTTGTTACTTTGGGAGTGAAGTTACACACTGTGGAGGTACATGGAAGCACATTACCTCAATATTATATACTACAGCAACATATGACGGCTTATTAACCCATGGTAGCACATAGAAATGGATACTTTGATACTAAAAATGCCACAAAACCAATTAAAACAACCTTCAATGTCAATTTGTGTGTGAAATTGCGCGCTTGCGCGCAAAAATTTTGCAAACTGCCTAGTGCTTAGTACTAAAAATTTCCGTCGATGTTTTTAAAAAAAAAAACATTTCGGACGTCATGTTTTTTTTATAAAAAAACGTTGTTTTTTTAAATAAAAAACGTTTTTAAAAAACATCGGCCAACCCTAATTGAGGCCTCTACTTCTAAAAGTCGACAAGTCCACAAAATGTGAATGTAAATCGCATTCAAGTTTCCGATACAATTCCAGACCCGTGGTGCGTGTCCAATTTGGCTCTCTCATGCTTTCCATTAAGTTCCATATGTTGACAATAAAGTGTCAAATTTTCAGCCCCTGCTCTCAACCTATATGTGAAAAACGGGGTGTCCATAAATTTCCTTAAAATAAAATTTAAAATTTCCTTTTAAGTCCATAAAATCCCAGAGGATAACTGTTTTTGGGAGGGAAACTGACTTGTCGACTTCTTGCACGCAAGAACATGTTTGTTCCCGGAGAAGGCGACGCTGCCTTATGGGCAATTTATGGAGTTGTCGACTTTTAGAAGTAGCTGTCCATGACCGACTTATCACATTTCTTTTTTTTCCCATAAAAACGAAGGCGAAGGGTGGACTTGTCGACTTTTAGCCCGAAACTAAGTGGACTTGTCGACTTCTTACCCGAAATTTTTGCATTTTTCCCAAAAAATGTCAATATTGGCACTTTGCCACATGGGCATGTGAGGTCAAAAAATTTATGGAAAATGATAAAAAAATGTGTGGAAGTAGCCCCAGATGACGTTTCCGGGCCTAACTCGAAATTTTCAAATTTTGGACTTCTCGACTTTTAAAAGTAGACGCCTCAATTGCGATTCCTAATACTAGTGCGCTCAGTCTAAGTGCTCAGTTGCGGGATGGTGGAAGCGTAAATCAGCGTTCGCGTGGCCATTAAGTTTTTGAACGAGTTTTCAAATTGGAACCATGAAAACTAGCTTGTGTGCCAAAATACTGTAAAAAAACCAACACTCTGATTTGTCGAATAGCGCCATATTTACCAAAAATGTCGTACATTTCATCAGCTGTAATTTTATACGGCAAATTCTTGACAAATAGAATTCTGTTGACATCCGGAGGCAAGCGCACAGTGCCGATTTTCTTTGCCATCGCCATTTTGAAGCTAAATGTCGGCAATCGGGTCAAAAGGAACGAACGTGCGTTTTTTTTCTTTTTGTTCCAGGTGGCTTCACATGGAGATACCCCGTATACGAACTTGGCAGCCGACCAAAAAGACGAAATCGCTATAATTATGACGCATACGCTGAAATTCGTAAACATAGCCACTAACAAAGTAAAAATTGGCAAAATGAAGCATATTTTATCGATTTTGAGCTAAAATTGCCGCAAAATACGTACATGTACTACACGCAACCAATAACTTGGACGTCGGCCGGCTATCTCACGTTCGTACGTTTTTCCGGTTAATTGGCGTTGGGCATTTGCCAAGGGTACAATGCCGTATGAGGACTTGGCAGAGGTGCCAAAATTTCGAAATCCGAAAAAAATATGAACAAAATAGGCTAACACTAGCTATATAAACATGTATATAAACGGAAATAGCAATTATGAAGGTGGGAATTGGCAAAGTGTAGCACATTTTAGCGATTTTGAGCTAACTTTGAGCTTTTATGCTTTAGTACAATACGCAAGTGGTAACTGGGAAGAGAACCAAGTCATCATTATGTGACCCGATCCATCTGAACGAGTTCAAAACGCAATCAACGAATCGGAAAAATATACCCATCTACTATTTTTCATTGAAAAAATTTAAACGAAATCATATGAATTCATGATTAGTGGAAGAAGTGATTCATGAAGTGGAGCACATTTTAGCGATTTTGAGCAAACTTTGAGCTTTTAAGCTCATTCGTATAATACGCAAGTCGTAACTTGGGATCATAGCCAAGTACTCATACATTGGCCCGATCCTTTGCCAAAAGTGACTACTTTGCGCGTTTTATCTAAAAGCTAAAAAGCGCAACAAATGCAAAAATCGGGTGACAAATAAAAATGGCGACATTACCTACAGCGCGCGGTCGCTTCTAGAATGGTGATCGGTTGCCTCTGTTTCTAAATTTCTACTGTTTTTTAGAGTTTTTGATAAGTTTTACAGGGAAAAAGAATAAAAAGTGTTTATAAATGTTTTGTCAGTGCAAAAAGCTTTGTAGTGTTCCGAAAAATGCGGTTTTCAAAGGACCTTTTACTCACACATTTAGAAAGTGGTTGCAGGTTAGTTATGATGACTAGGTCTATACTGTTTTTCCTTCAATGATTTGTGTTCTTGAATTGTTGGAGCCTGGAATCTGTAACCACTAAGGCAACTGACGAAGTGTTAATAATGGAAACGAGGTACAATGACTTGACACAAACTTGGTTTACTATCTTTTTAGTTTATTATTTTAGGAACAAATTTTCACTTTCCCGCATGATAATGATTGCTTGTCAATTTTTGTGAGAAAAATATAGCCTAAGCTTTAAACGTTCTATCAACCTAAGCTCAAGCTCAAGCTCAAGCCTAAGCCTAAGCCTAAGCCTAAACCTAAGCCTGAGCCTTAACCTAAACCTAAGCCTAAGCCTAAGCCTAAGCCTAAGCCTAAGCCTAAGCCTAATGCTATATGTATACACCAGAAAACGGAAAAGGGAAAAATTGGCTGAAATTCTGGCAGAAACAGAAAAAAACTGCTGAAATTTTGCCAGCAACCAAAAAAAATTTGAACAAATTTAGCTGAAAATAAAAAAAATTGCAGAAATTTTGCTGGAAACAGAAAAGTTTCATAAAATTGAGAACCTGTGTGCATGTTTATCAGTGTGGCTGACACATAAAACAGAAAATCGAGTCAGAAAATGAAAAAGTTGGAAAAGCAGACAATTGAGCTGGAAAAAAGGGAAACAGGCAGAAATACTAAAAACATTTGCCAGAAAATGGAAAATGAGCTGGAATAACATAAACAGAAATGTAAAAAACATTTAGCAGATGGAAATCAGAGATGGAAAAAAATTTGTCTGGAAAGTGGAAAATGGAAAGTTGACACACTACTTTGAATTTTGAAATTTCTCCAAAAGTAGTTTCTCAAATTTTCAAAACTTTTTGATAAGCTTTTGAATTTTTGAATTTTCTTTGCTATTTTCAAATTTATTTACATAAAATTATTTCATTTTCGAATTTTTAGTCTGATTTATGAAAACATTTTGATGTTTTACAGCATTCTATACTGTTACCACAGACATATTAGCAAATTCAAAAACATTTTTGAATCTTTTTTGCCATTGTTATGGAAGAAAGAGATAAGTAATCTGACCACAAAAATAAAATCCCCAGGCCTTCCCCATAATTTTAAGGTTTGGACCATTTAAATCAACCCAAAATGGGTGAGTAGTTGAAAAGTGATTATATTTCCCTTTTTGGCACTTTTCCCTATTTTCTACCTTCTTCAACTTCAAAAATAGCTAAACTTTCCCTAATTTAGTGATTTGCCCCCTTATATAGTCTCTACACTCGAAAAATAGCTACGTTTTCCCTATTTTGAGCGATTTTTCCCCCTTTTCTGCACTCTACACCTTGAAAAGTAGCTATAATTTCTCCATTTATAGCGATTTTCCCTAATTTAGTGATTTTCCCCCTTATATAGTTTCTACACCTAGAAAAATTGCTACATTTTCACTATTTCATATAGCAATTTTCCCCCTTTTATAGTCTGTAAACCTGGAAAAATGGCTACATTCTCCCTTTTTTAGCGATTTTCCCCCTTTTCTACATTTTCCACCTTGAAAGTAGCTACATGTTCTCTATTTTTCGCGAATTTTCACGATTTTCCACCTTTTCTAAATTGACACCTTGAAAAATAGCCTAGGAAACAGTCCGCTTTTGTTACACTTTTTACTATCTTTGTAAAAGAGCCACATGTGAATTGGCACCGTGCCAAAACAATCAGTTACAAGCAGGTAGTGATGCATTACCCATGTCGGCCATGTTGACAAACGAAACCAGATGGATTCGCCCTACAGTGTGCGCAGAAATTTCTGTTTTTTATTTGTTTTTTTGTCCGCGTGATCAACTAGTGCCAGTGTTCCTTAGCGCACTCGTACTCGCCTAGATTTTAAAACCGCGCGCCGTTTTCGCTATACATATTTGCAATTTTTCTGAACTTTTTGAGGCCCATCACGTGCGTGAAAATGGGAATTGTGAGTAGAGGTTACACACAGAGGGCTAAAATTATGTGTGATTTCTGTTAAATGTAAGGCACATTTATGTAGGCGAGCCTGACCGATTTTTGGGGTTAGCGCTCGCGGGCATTGAGACCAAAGTGGGCGGAGCTTACGTGGACCGGCGCATGCAAAGCAAAATATCTGCGTGCACTGTATATGAGTCAGTCCACGAGTCGATGGCCACTCCAGGAACAAAGCTTGGACACCGGTAAAAAATTGAAAATTGTAAAAATGGTCCTAAGGTACTCCAATGGGTCCACTGAGTTATGAAATACATGCAAAATTTCGATTCGTATATATCGCATATACTTGAAAGAGAAAATTTCCAAAATTGGGCATTTCTCACATTATTCACTATTGGGCACCCGAAAGTGAAAATTTCCAAAATTGGGCATTTCTCACATTATTCACTATTGGGCACCCAACTATCGAGGCCTTATAGCTATATTTTACACCATTACGTAGCCCAGAATGTCCTCTATCAGAATCCACAAACTTTAATGGGGGTTCCCTGTCGCTACTTTATACCTAAGAAATCAAAACATGCTTTCAGATCAATTCCCGCAGTTTGCATCACCTGCAAAAGCCCAATGCAGATCCGCGTAACAGCTATATTTCACACCGTTGCGAAGCCCACAATGTCCTCTATCAGAATCCACAAACTTTGATGGGGGTTCCCTGTTGCTACTTCATACCTAAGAAATCAAAACATGCTTTCAGGTCAATTATGGCAGTTTGCATCGCCTGTGAAAGCACAATGCAGATCCGTGTAACGGCTATATTTTACACCGTTGCGAAGCCCACAATGTCCTCTATCAGAATCCACAAACTTTGATGGGGGTTCCCTGTCGCTACTTTATACCTAAGAAATCAAAACGTGCTTTCAGGTCAATTCCCGCAGTTTGCATCGCCTGTGAAAGCACAATGCAAATCCGCGTAACGGCTATATTTTACACCGTTGTGAAGCCCACAATGCCCTCTATCAGAATCCACAAAGTTTGATGGGGGTTCCCCATCGCTACTTTATACCTAAGAAATCAAAACGTGCTTTCAGGTCAATTACGGCAGTTTGCATCGCCTGTGAAAGCACAATGCGTGGCTAATGTGAATCAGTCGTCTTTTCCATTTGAAAAAGTCGCAAATCGAGTCATGCTTTCCAGGAGCGCCGAGCCCTGCAAAGTAGTCGTTGATGATGTCAAACCGTCAGGCAAGGTGCTGTCGATGGTCACGAACACGGAGCTGACGTTGGCCCCCCACTCCGCCCGGGTCACTCAATTGAGACGCCAGGATTTTTGTCAGGTGAGCGGAGGGCATTTTTCCAGCGAGAGGAAAATGTTTTTACTTGATAGTGCTCCGAAATACTCTGACCAGTCTGACTCGTTTTGTGAGGGAATTCATGTCCTGGGGACGGTGTTTGAAAATGTCGGGCAGGAGGAAGCTCTGCACACGGTGGTCATTACGAATCAGACTGATCAGAATGTGACAGTGAAGAAGGGTACAAATATCGCTGAGTTGGAAGCCGCGCCTACTATGTGGCGACTGGCCTGTGGGGCCGTCCATTTGCCCGAGGCCCCAAAACGACATGACCCCACTTTTGAAGTCCCGCCGGACGCCCAGCGCGCTGCTCAAGTCTTAGAGTCACTTCCGAAAGCGGAATGGGAAGAAGTACCCAAAAGGTACATGGAAAAATTCCAGAAGTTGGTGGCGCGCTTTCATGACGTTTTTCATTGCATGAACACAAAATTGGATGTACGCCGCTGATAAAGCACTCTATTCAGTTGGTGCCCGGCGCCATTCCGGTAAAAATGAAAGCGCGCTATGAATCGCCATCAAAATGCAAAATCATTAAGGAAACAATAGAAAAATAGGAAAAAATGGGTGTCATTGAAAAATGTGACAGCCCCTGGGGATTGCCATTGGTAGTGGCGCGCCGCGAGGATGGGCGGCCGCAAGTGTGTATCGACAGTCGTTTTTTAAATGATGTCACTGTGAAATCGGCTTTTGCGTTGCCGCATATTTCCAATTTAGTGCAAGAACTGGGGGGCAAATCGATTTTTAGCTCTTTGGACATAAGGGATGCCTACCATCACGTTGAATTGGCATCGGAGGCGGAAAAAGACATGGTGGCGTTTGTGTGCAGCGAGGGGTTATTCTGCTGCAATTGACTTTCTTTTGGATTATGCAACGCGCCAGCTACCTATCAAAGGTTAATGAACCTGGTTGTTTCAGGTTTGAACGAGGACATCCGGTTCCCCTGGGTTCACTGCTACCTGGACGACGTGCTGATCAGCTCGACATTGTTTGACCAGCACCTGCAGCATCTGGAATGGGTTTTTTGCCGACTTCGATGGGCAGACCTGAAGATGAATCCAAGTAAGTCGAAGTTTTGGTGCACACATTTGGATTATTTGGGATTTGAGATCCAACCGGGTGGGGTACGCCCAAAATTGTCAAAAGTCCCAAGCCATTTTGGAGCAGCCGATACCGAGAAATAAGACGGAAATGCGCACGTGGCTGGGCCAGATCCAGTATTTTTCACATTTCATCAATAAATGGCTGGACTTATCGGCCCCGCTATATGAGCACCTGAAGGGGCGCGTGCCAAAAGGGATGGCACCCCCATAGTCCTATCGGAAAATGAAATTCAAAATATGGAACAAATAAAGCGGGTTTTGTGCACGCGGCCACTGTTGTGTTTGCCACGCTATGATCGCCCTTTTTGGAATCTGACGCGAGCGAGTTTGGATTAGGGGTAATGTGCGCGCAATACCAAGATGATGGGTCCTATAAACCGTTGGCATATGCAAGTAAAAAATTGCCAGCGTGCATGGCTGGGTGGTCAATCCCTCAATTAGAGGCCCTCGCCGTGGCTTTTGGGATAATGAGATTTTCAGACATTTTGGACGGAATGGAGATTATAGTGTGCACTGATTGTCGCGCTTTAGTTGAAACTCTGGAAAAGAAAGAAAAGTCCAAACTCACTCGCTGGAGCGTTTACATGAAAATCGAATTGAAAAAGGGGTCGGAGAATACTTTTGCGGATGGGCTCAGCCGCTTACCAGTAGACACCCCTGATGATAATGAGGTGTTGGAAAAGGCCAAACAATTATTGGGTGAATGCCATTGTGCGCAGGTAAACACCACCCAGCCCACATTTCATGAGATCGACTGGGCACGGGAGCAGGGTGCCGATCCGCAGCTGCGAGCAATAATCGACAGTCTGGCTGTGGCGGAAAACCAGAATGCGTGCATGACCGGGAATGTTTTGATGCACAAAGGTTGGTGGGGATATAGACCATGGGCTCCGTCTCATCTGCGAGACAAATTTTTGATGGCTGCCCACCAAGGGAATGTTGGTAGTCACGCAGGCCATCAGCGCACTTATCAGCTCCTGGCGCAGTTTACATCCTGGCCAGGGATGATGGCCGCTGTCCAAAAATTTGTAAATGGCTGCGTAGTATGCCAGAAATCGAAAATAATACCCGGTACACCATTTGTACCATTGCCGTCGAAAATCAAAACGGTTCCATTCAGTAAAGTGGGAATTGATTTGATGAAAATGCCAAAATATGGCCAGTATACGGCCGTGCTCACGGTAATTGATTACTGCACGCATTTCGCTTTTTTTTGCGCCAGTAACGATGACAACGTCGGAAAAAATTGCAGATAGTTTTTTGCGAAACGTGATTTTCCGGTATGGCGCGCCAAAGACCGTAATTTGCGATCGGGGCGCTGAATTTATTGGTCCCGCGTTTCAATGGCTAGTGGAAGTATTAAAGTACAACATTCATTTTACACTTCCCCAAAACCCCAGGGCGAATGGAATGGCCAAACAAGCTCATTGCACTCTGCAACAAATATTGCGCGCCCAATTTCTAGATCTCGGAAAGGTGAACGCTGGAGGTGCGGTGGTGTGGCGGAATTGGGTCGAAGAGCTGGCACTTGCCTGTTTTTGGTACAATTGCGCCGCAAACCGATCTACGGGTCTGGCACCTTTCCAAGCCTTGAATGGGTACATGCCAGACCTGATCGTGAAAATGGGCGCGCGGTATCAACGCGTTCCCGCGGCTGAAGTAATGGGTGACGTCGAGGAACTGCGCGCTAAGGCGCGAGATCAGATTGGCAAACAGGAGCCAATGAAAATTGATGGAAAATTAGCTGGAAAATTAGCTGTAGGCAACGAAGTTTTTATAAAGAGGCATTTTGCGTCGCCTCATGTGGCCGTGAAAAAAATCTCACCTCTGGGATGGGCCATTTACGGTCCTAGCAATTTTTAACAATGTGGTCCAGGTCGAAGACGAAAGCGGGCCCCGCGCGGTACCTATTGACTGTGTAACCCGTTTTCAGGCCGCCGTCGCCGCCGCCGGTGCGGCTGATAGTGAATCACGGGCCCGCCCGCGCGCACTTCGACACGAGGCCGAGGTGTTTCGAGTGCCGTCAGCCGGGGCACAAGTGGGCGCGGTGCCCGACGCGCAAGGTGGCGCTGTTTGATTGCTACCTCAGCCGCATGGACCAGATTGCGGTGGCGTGCCGGTATGATGTGAACCAGTTTGGGTTGGTTCAGAAGGTTTTATTGTTTTTTTTCGCTTGTTTTTTTAATTCTTGTTTTGTTTGGTTTTATTTCATTTCTTGATGGAGTTTTTGAAATTTTTTCGTTGTGGTGGTATTTGCATTATTTAGATGTCAGTGGTGTGCCAGTTAGAAATGGTGTTAGTTGGTGCGGTGTGGTGTTGGTGTGGTGCTAACTCTAACCTTAAAAGTTATATTTTGGTGAACATGGGAAAAAGGCAATCCAAAACCGACTAACAATTATAGATCCGGAGTTTTTTTTTTGCTTTTCCTGCTCATGCGGTGCCAACACAATTTTAGCGCAACAGCCTCCAGTACCAGGACTGCTTGCAGCGGATTCGCAACCAGTTTGCACCGCCTTTGGATGACGACATTGCCAACTGGGCGTGCCAGTTCGCAGACAACTGGTACCCCCTGGATGTCCTGGAGCTGCAGTACACTGACTCCAAGACCATCGCGCTCATCCTGGGCTCGGAAGTGAACGGGCCGACGCCGGTGCGTCGCCATCTTCCGGCGCCGGATGGTTTGAATCTGCGCCCGGTCGTAAACGCGCCACTGTTGGCGCACCCGGTAAGTATGTGTTGTGTGTGTGTGCATGTTCCCCTTGCTTGCTGAGTTCTCGTGGTCAGGGTGCCAGTTTTCAATGATCCCAGGGCACCATATATGGTCGGGCTATGAGACAGCCATACGTGGGTGACCAAGACCGCGATTGCTCAAACTGCCTGGTCAGGATGAACGCGACGCCCTCCACCGCCAACAAAAAACGCAGTTCGACCAGCACGTGCGCCAGGGCCACCGGTACGGTCGGGGGCGGGATGTCGAGCGTTTCGGCCTCGCCAATCCGCTGCCCCGACACGGTGTGCAACATCAGGTGAGGGTCCGCCGCCATCGGCAGAACCGCTGCAACGAGCGCGACCGCAGTAATGTTGTCGCCATGCGCCGGGTTAGTATGAGTTTCTCACATGTTGGTAAAACTGTTATACGTCAATGTTTTGACGAATACTGAAAAAAACCGCAGCTGGTGCACGAGCGCGCCGCGCGCGACCCCAAGCACACTCGCCACGAGCCAGTCCCGAACCCGCCGCGCGGCAAAGTCGTGTGGGCCATCACGCCGGAGCGGCTGCGATCCCCACCAGCGCAAGGAGCTGAGCAACTGCCGCTGGTGCCGCCGATGCGCCGCGCGCAGGCAGTCGAGCCACATCTGGCCCGCCGCCGATTGGAGTTTGACGCCTCGCCGCCGCCGGTATTTTTTTATATGTTTTTTTAGTTGTCTGGTCTTAGAAAAGCAATTTTAAAAGACGTCAAAATAGCTGAGCAAAGTTGCTGTGACGGGAAAGATAGAAACTTTAATCACGAAAACGTGGAAATTTTGACTTTATAAGCGTTTTAAACCACAGATTTCTCCCCCTCGCGACATCCCCGAACATCACGGCGGCATCGAGCAGTTCTGGGAACCCTACCCAGGGGTACGTAAATGTTTTTTTCTCTGGGGAGGGGTGGAGAACACTGGGTCTGAGTTGAAGTTCGATTAAATTTTGTAAATGCTGGAAATGTTTTATGCAACAAAATGCGAACTTTGAAAGCAAATTTGAAATTTGAAATTTGAAATTATCACTTGGGAACTTGGCATGAATAAATGGATTCTGGCGCAGGCCAATGCCGCCATGGTCACAGTTGGCAACCCTCCCATCGCGGTTGTCACCATCGCGCCGCGAGATATCATGGGCAACGTGCTGCTGTCCAGTTCGGCTGCGTTACCGTTGCCCCAGGCGGCGCCCTCGGACAGCGTCGAGGTTGTGTTCGGCATACCCATCACGGATCGCTCGCTGTTGGACGACTGGACCCCGAACGCGCCACCAGGGAACGAGCCCATGCAGCAACAACCGTGGTCGCCCAAGGAGAGTGCCGAGGTAGTTGAGGCGCGCGCTCGCGCCGCGCTGTTGGCCGATGATGGCACCGGAATGGTAAGTGGTAGGAAACTTGGCTGGATGGGTGGAACTGGCGTACTGAGTATTAATCGTGGGCTGTCGCCACAGGCCAGTTCTCCTGTGGACGTCGACGAAAGCGGCGAGCTGGTCATCGACGAGCTGCCGGACGATGGCACCCTGCGCGACCCCGTCGACATGGACATCGAGTTGGACAGCAACTACCTGCCGGAGGATTAGTACGGGAAACAAGGGAAAGTTTTGGTAACTGGTAAAATTTTTTTGTGGCAAAAGGAAATTGTGTAAATAGTCTTATCCTTGCTAGTTTCGTAATTTTTTTTCGTATTCTCCAGAGCCCCGTGGAAGTGTGATAGTTGTAAGTAGTAGGGGCCGTGCCACACCGTCGTGCCTGTTGTGTAAGTGTTGTACAGTGGTGCATGTTAACAATTTGGTGCCGAAGTCACGGCGGGTATATTGTCGGGTTTTTTGTTTTTGTTTTTTCTAATAGTTCGCTAGGCTTGTTGCACGCGGGAGATGGGAACTCCGCCCATGCGTTTTTTCGCTCCCTTGTACAGTTTTGCTGGACTGTTTTGGTAATTTTCATTTTGCTCATGTGTTTCTTGCCATAATTGCGGTTCTTTTCAGGTCACTTAGATTGCTGGCATTTTTCTTATATCCCAGGTCTGTTTTATGGGTATGTGTTCTCAACCCCGTTTTATTTTTTTTCGTCTTACTTGAGGGGTGTTTCGGTGAGGTATTTTACCGTTTTTTTTTGGTAAATCGTTTGGTACATAAGTCTGTTTTTTTTGGTCCGGGTTTTTAGTACCCGGTCGGGTTCCCTTTTTGTTCTTGAACCCTTACCCCCGTCTTTTTTGCGGGGGGAGGGTGTGGAGGCCCAAAGGCGCTCTGTTTGTCAAGGCCGGCCGATGTTTCGTCGGCCTGACGAATAAAGCAGCAGTTTGATTCCACGAATCAACGCCGCTTATCGCTGAGTTAGGCTCCGCCCGCTGAGGTGAACCCGGCCGTGCATAAAAGCACCGGTCCAAAAAACCGGTCTAATGTGTGAAAAAGGAAATAAATCGTCGCCGCGTAAACTTCTTGGCTTCTTGATTTCCGGCTAGCTGCCGTGCTACTTTTCCACTTCGCCTGCTTTCCGGCTTGCTTTTCCAGCTTCCGCTGCCACTTTTCCAACACCCTCACCATGAGGGCTCATCAGCTCGGTTAGTTAGGGTTTTGAGACGGGTTCTTGGCTTTCCGCCGTGCGGTCTCGGCAAGTCTTTTCCCCAAATTGGCTCCGTGCCAATTTGGGCGCTTTTCTCTCGGTTGTCGGTTTTCTCGTTGCTGTTTTGGGGATCTAGGCACTTGCTACAATGTGCTTTCAGGTCAATTCCCACAGTTTCATCGCCTGTGAAAGCACAATGCAGATCCGCCTAATGGCTATATTTTACACCGTTGTGAAGCCCACAATGTCCTCTATCAGAATCCACAAAGTTTGTAGGGGGTTCCCTGTTGCTACTTTATACCTAAGAAATCAAAACGTGCTTTCAGGTCAATTCCCACAGTTTGCATCGCCTGCGAAAGCACAATGCAGATCCGCGTAACGGCTATATTTTACACCGTTGCGAAGCCCACAATGTCCTCAACAGAATCCACAAAGTTTATAGGGGGTTCCCCGTTGCTACTTTATACATAAGAAATCAAAACGTGCTTTCAGGTCAGTTCCCGCAGTTTGCATCGCCTGTGAAAGCACAATGCAGATCCGCGTAACAGCTATATTTTACACCATTGCGAAGCCCACAATGTCCTCTACCAGAATCCACAAAGTTTGATGGGGGTTCCCTGTTGCTACTTTATACCAAAGAAATCAAAACATGCTTTCAGGTCGATTACGGCAGATTGCATTGCCTGCAAAAGCACAATGCAGATCCGCGTAACAGCTATATTTTACACCGTTGCGAAGCCCACAATGTCCTCTACCAGAATCCACAAAGTTTGATGGGGGTTCCCTGTCGCTACTTTATACCTAAGAAATCAAAATGTGCTTTCAGGTCGATTACGGCAGTTTGCATTGCCTGCAAAAGCACAATGCAGATCCGCGTAACGGCTATATTTTACACTGTTGCGAAGCCCACAATGTCCCCTATCAGAATCCACAAACTTTGATGGGGAACCCCCATCAAAGTTTGTGGATTCTGATAGGGGACATTGTGGGCTTCGCAACAGTGTAAAATATAGCCGTTACGCGGATCTGCATTGTGCTTTCACAGGCGATGCAATCTGCCGTAATCGACCTGAAAGCACGTTTTGATTTCTTAGGTATAAAGTAGCAGCAGGGAACCCCCATCAAACTTTGAGGATTCTGGTAGAGGACATTGTGGGCTTTGCAACGGTGTAAAATATAGCTGTTACGCGAATCTGCATTGTGCTTTCACAGGCGATGCAAACTGCAGGAATTGACCTGAAAGCACGTTTTGATTTCTTAGGTATAAAGTAGCGACATGGTACCCCCATCAAAGTTTGTGGATTCTAATAGGGGACATTGTGG
>CAXIWS010000899.1:0-11205 GCA_964036195.1 Sphaerolaimus hirsutus
AAAAAAGCGCGCAAAACCAAATATGTCGATGAAAGTTTCGAAGCGGAATCGTCTAATATTGGCGCTGGAATGTCCGAACGCGACTTGTTGCGGTTGGACGAAATGGCACCGGCGCCGGGAATGGCGGAAGAGTTGTCGAATGATGGGTGTGTTTTTTGGGGATTTTTAAGCTTGAGCGGGTTATATTGGGTGGATTGGAATCGATTTTGCAAAATTAAATTTTCGCAGAAACCTACATGTTTATATGGGTAAAATATGAATACGATGGCGTGTTTTTGACAAATTTTATCACACTACAAAATGCTTGTGTGTAGTAAACTTCAGATGATAAATGTCAAAATCAGGTTAATTCAACATAAGGTCCATTCATGTCACTAAATATGTGACTGTCACATTCAATTACCATCTTACTGTCACTTTCCCAACTGATTTTATACGCAGATTTTCACAGTCAAATACAAATGGCCCAGAAAAATCAGAAATGGACGAAAGATTATCTCCATTTGACGATTTGGACGAGTTCAAGCTGGCGAGATATGAAGAAAATATGTTAGGTAAGCGTTTGTATGTTTTGGTAGAAAACATTGATCATTTGAAAGGTTGACTTTTCTAGTCGCTGATTTATGATTTTCCAAATTTTTCTAAAAATATTTAGGTTGTTTCATATTTCGCGACAGGGTATTTTTGAACGGGGGGGGGTGTTTGTTTACGGAACATAAATACCGTATTGGCTCGTTTTGAGTGCCATGCTTGAATTGAGTGCCATGCTCGTATACAGTGCCAGGGTAACCGCCTTATGAAACAATACTGTGCCATGCTTGAATTGAGTGCCCCCCACACTGAAGTAATAGAAGCAAACATGACGCGGGAAACGCAGTACGTTTTAAAACGTGACTGCATGCGAGTGGCTTCTGTTCTGTCGCTTCTGTTGTTAAAAAAATGTCCAGTCGTTGTTGTATCTAATTGTTGCAGCTGTTGCAATTACATCATAATTACGCAGCTGGAATCGATATACGTACCAAAATATGTATATTGATGTCTGTAATGGAATTGAAATGCCTTACCAAATAATACAGTACCATGCTCGAATTGAGTGCCATGCTCGAATTGAGTGCCACTGTAAGGACGTTGTGAAAAAATACAGTGCCCGGGGTTCAAAACAAGCCAATATAGTACATAAATATAGAGCCACAGCCACGCCGGGGGGCGGCGTTGCACCCCCTCTCCTGGATACGCCCTTGTTTCTAGATAATTTGTACTTTGAAGGACATAAATTCTGTACATTTGATGAATACACGGTAATTGTTTGTTTTTATTAAAAATTACTGTTAATTTTTTTCATTAATATTATTGTTTATTTATTTATAGTCTATGTAAATATATATTTATTTATTTTATACTGTGATATTTTTAATAATATTTATTTACATGCTTATATTTGTTTAACGGGTATTATGGGCAGCAGATATTAACGTGTATTTTTATTTCTAGGTATGAAGCTTTTTTGCTTTCTGCGTGTGTATGCAAGGTGCCTGGGAAACTCCATTTGCAATTGCAAATTTGACAATGGCCAATCGGCGTGTGGAGAATTTTTGCATTTTTTTGCAAATGGCAAATGGTTGCAGACCTCACATTTAGCATTCAAAAAAATCACTGATTTTTTGGAAAATATATATAAATATATCGCTCCAATATTGGAAAAAATATAAATATATATAAATCACTCTAGGTCTCCAGAAAATATAATTAAATTACTGAAAAAATAACTCTAAGCTCGAAAAAAATCTCAAAAAATCACTTGAGCTTTATTTCAATTTCAAGCAACATTCTGGGCTTTATTTACCATTTGCAAGCTCAAAAAATGTACTCTAAGGTACCACAGTACATTTATTATCATTCCACAAGCAGTATTCATTTATACAGTATTTTACAAGTGAAAACATCAAGCAAATATCACAGCAAAAATTCAACCTTCAGTTCAACCTCAATGAAAACTTAAAAATATTTTGCACTGCAAATATTTAGCTCTCAACCTATAGTGCCTGGTTGTGGCAATGGACGTTTGACTAAATAGGTGCTCATGCTCAGCACTTTTTCATTGGTGATGTGCTGTGAAAACTCATTTTTGGGAACATGGTTATGTTTTGGCAACATTGTGATGACACTAGTGGCTCTGGTGACACCATGGTGACAGTTTTCCACAGTTGTTCCCAATATTTGACAACAGCTGACATTGTTGCATGTCACCAAGCATCGTAAGTTTTCAAAAATGGTAAACTGAGCTTGCAATCACTGTAGAAAAATTTTGATCACATCAAATTGGTATTTTTTGATTTAAAGTCATGTTTTATTTCAGAAAAGTATGTTAAAAGATAGAGAGATCCTTTATACCTAAAAACATAACCATAGAATTCATAGCAGGATGACATAAACAAAAAGTTACTAAAACAGTTTACATTTTTGTCACAAAAAAATGAAAACTAATTGATAGTGATGTCACCATTTGCCATCATTTGAGTTTGAGTTGTGACCAAACTAGTGATTTGCCAACACCACCCACCAAAATTCATGCCCTTTGTGAAAACTGAACATACTGTATTTCCTTGAATTACAACCTAGGGGGTTTATTTTTTCAGAGTGGAAATTTTGAGGTGGGTCAAACGAGGGGGGTTATCATTTTGCCTGAAATTTTTCAAATCCCATTACTAAATTGTTGTTTGAAATGTACACAAACGTCGAAAAATGCAACAAAAACCGCAATTTATAACACTCTATGGACTTATATATGTATGTAGACAGTATATAACCAGTTCTAACATCACACAGTCATTGTTTTTAACATGTGTTCTGCGTTTCCCAGATCACAAACTGCATTATGTTCTCTATTCAGTAAATTGGGGTGGGGTATTTTGAGGGGGGGACTATAAGTTCATAGTGCCCATTTTGAGGGGGTATTTTGCGATAGGGGGGGGTTATAAGTTCATAGTACCCATTTTGAGGGGGGTATTTCTCAACAGGGGGTATTTCGAGGGGGGGTATTTCAAGGAAATATGGTATATAGCATTCAGTAGTGGAAAACTTGATGGAAACATGTCACCATTTTTGGCCATTTCAGTTTTCAAAAAAGTCAGGGTGAAAACTAGTGTGTAGGCTAACAATATTTACCTGCTTCAAATACTATTTTAACCCAATAATGATCTACATGAACAGAGAGATTTTCTGGCAAAAATCCCTGCAAATTTCTCTTGCACAGATTGCATGTTTTAGTCATAAAGTGCAATCATTGCACCACAATGTATAAAGTATGAGTGATTTTCTCAGTGATTTTTTTTCAGATTTAAAAAATATATATAAATATATCACTCAGAATTTGGAAAAAATATAAATATATATAAATCACGGGTTATTTATATTTATTGTGATTTTTGAAAATATAAATCACGGGTTATTTTTCGAATGCTACTCACATTGCACAGGCACGATTTATGTAAATAACTGAAACGGTTGAATGAATGAATGTGAATTTTCACTGATTGAGGGGACATATTTGAACAAAATTTAAACAATATACAGGTAGATATCCTGCAAATGGATAGTATTTTTTCTTGGCTCCATTTTGTGTTGTGCAATTTTTAATTTCATTTACCTGTTAATTTCTTCTAATTTTTCGTTCGCATGCAATTGTTACATGTTTTGTGATGTTTTCAGTTTTTTATTCTACGATTTTTCTACTTTTCTACAGCAATCACTTATTCATAACGAATTTTGACGTTAGATTTTTTAGCAATTTTGGAACGGGTCATTTTGAAATCAACTTTAATTGTAAATAACTCTTAACTTGAATGGGAAAATTAAACAACTTTCAATTTTCAATCCACTACTAAAATCACTCTAAACCTATGTTTCTGCAACCTCAAACACACAAAAAAAATCCCCTGCAAAAACACATAAAATCAACATTTCTATTTTCCATTTTCAGACTTATCGACCGAGTCGACCAGCAGTTGTCAAATAATCGAGACGCGACCGGCCAAAAGTGCGCCGGAAATTCCGTCCGAAAATGCGCCAAAAACCGTCGCGTCAACGTGCAGGGACCCGCGACTGCAGAAAAGACAGAACAAAATTTCCATTTCTCGGCCGGAAAATCTCCCAAAAGACAAGGAAAGTGTCAATCCGTCAACTGAACAAAACCAAAGCTCTGCCGAGGCTAATTGGGACGCTTCGAGTGCTACAAAAGGGAATGTCCCAACATCTCTGAACAGCATTGTAGATAACAATGATTGCGTCGATGTGGCCCCGTTTGGAAGCGGTGCGAGTGGGTGTAATGTGAGGAGCGTTTGGGATAGGCTGGGTGTTTCTGGTTGGTTTTGTTGTTTGTTTTTTAGTTAGCGTTTGGTGGCGTCGGGTGACAAGTCAACTGCTTCCGGTTTCAATTCCGACTATCCAGTTGACGGTACACCTCAATTGTTCGATTTTATTAAGTTTGAGGGTTATTCTGCAACGTGTCAATTTAAATCTGAATTCACGCGGTAACCAGTTGACACCCCGAGTTGACTCGTGCGTCAGTGCGTGGCATTGTGCCGATATGCTTTGAGACGGTTGGAATAATCAATGACGATGAAAAAATTAAAACCATGAATCGAATTAATTCAAATCGACAAAATTTTGACGTTTTTTTCACGGAAAATGAAATTTCAGTACGGCTGCATTAAATTTTAAAATTCGATTACCTAGAAACACCAATCTAAATTTTTGCGCAGTTGACGTCCCTTCGAAATCGAACTCTTCTGTGGGACAAAATGAACTCGGATCTTGCGGGATTACGCCGATTCCCGCGGCACTGGGTTAGTTTTATCATTTGTGGCAGCGCGTTTCGATTACCAAAACCCGGTGCGCATGTAAACCCGGTGCACATGTACCTAGACCAGGGGGGGGGCAGCGACGTATCCAGCATTTTTGAGCGCTGGGAGGGGGTTTGTTTATTGAGCCCGCTGAAGGGCGGGGGGCTCAGCCTCCCTTAAAATATTACCTACATGATGACATAATGGCGTCATAACGCTGGCGCCATTGGTGTTGGCGCCAAAAATCGCTAATGTAATCGAAAATTGGCCTGCATGTGCACCGGCACAGGGCCGTTTCGATGCTCTACTCGCCCTGCACACACTAGTTGACAAGGTCATCGGGTGTCAACTGGGCCGACAGGTTTCCATTCGATTGTAGTTGACGGGTCGCGCAACCATGTTCAAATGCACATACCTATGTTAATTTCTTTTCGACACTGCCGCATATTATGCTTGTGTTGAAAACTGTCCTGCGACCCGTCAACTAAAATGAAATCTAAAAACAGTTGACACCCAGAGTATGTAAATATAGCGCCTGAAATTGGTGTAAAGTTCTAATATTGTTTAAAGTTCAGCTGGTATCCCCTTCCCAACTTTCCCGACATTTTTCAGGCATTGAACAGCCGCAATTTTCCGCCAAAAATGCTGACCCGAGTAAATCGAGCACAAATAAATCAAAGGAAATGGGCGCGGAAAAGGGGAAATTTCAGAAGAAAAGACGCATTAAGCAACAGAATGCGCCGGTGATAACAATTAGCAGCGATGGTGTGTTTTTTAATACATCTTTAGCTGATGTCAAATTTTCAGCGAATTCCAATTAAAGCTGTAACCAATTATTTATTTTTTTGGTGAAATTTCGAAATATTTTTCTTTTGTATAACTAATCGCCGATCAATCAATTTGAATTTCATTTCGTAATTTTTTTTACATTTAGGAATTCAAGTTTTTAAAAATACGGCAGATTTCCACAAATCTTAATCAACGAAATTAATGATTTCTCTCAGATTCTCAAGAGCAGGGCCCAGTCCAAAAAATCAAGCCCGCAGCGCGTGCAGATTCACCGGTGCAAAAAATGCGTGAAAAATTTGCGCAAAATCAAAATTTGGGACGAATTTTTTGGATTCGTCGATCGCCCGACGACGCCATTTTTTGGCCCGCCGTTTTGTGTCATCAGGAGAAATTTCCGGAAGAAAATGAAACAAATTATTTTTATATGATCGGTTTCTATCGGGGCGCCGGCTGCACCGAAGAGAGGCTATTTTTCGAGATTTTTTCCGTCAGTTTTTCTTATTGTTTGAAAAGGCTGAAGGATTTTGAGATATACGTAAGTCGGTAATCCGAAAGTCGGTAAATGTTAGGATTTTTCGGTCCCCATCCCTATTTATGCAAATTGTTGTCCATGGCCAGATCGATAAATTTCGAAATACCACTTGTGCCCGAAAACTCACTGGGGGGCAGTACCGTATGACATCTTACTGATTCATTACATAACACATGACATTTTACTTTACCCGCGGGACTAGGGTTGGAAAAAAAACGTTTTTTTTTAACTCGATGTTTAAAAAAAACAACGTTTTCTTTTAATAAAAAACGTTTTTTTTAAAAAGCTCCCAGATATGACCTTGTGTCAACATATATAGGTATATCAGACAGTGGCAATACTCTGTGATGTTATATATGACCATATAATGGCTGTGGAGCCATGGAATAGCATTATAAGTGGTGATTTGTGTCAAAAATATCCATTTTTCGTTGACATATCGTTCGTATATCGCCTTATAGTCAAATGTTCGTGACTTCAGGTACGTGACTTCAAGTTTGGCATGGAATAGTGATCAAACAAGGTTATAAAAGGAGGTTGTTACTTTGGGAGTGAAGTTACACACTGTGGAGGTACATGGAAGCACATTACCTCAATATTATATACTACACCGACATATGACGGCTTATTCACCCATGGTAGCATATATAAATGGATACTTTGATACTAAAAATGCCACAAAACCAATGAAAACAACCACCAATGTCAATTTGTGTGTGAAATTTTGCAAAATACCCAGTGCTTAGTACTAAAAATTTCGGTCGTTCGGACGTCATGTTTAAAAAAAAACGTTTAAAAAAAACATCGGCCAACCCTACGCGGGACTGCCACCTTGTAGAAGCGTCATTTAGAAGTTTACTTGCCACTTGAGTGAGCACTTGGATCGTTACTTACCACTTGTCTACTTGCGGAATTAGCACTATGAATGATATAATATTTCAATAATAATGTTCATCGGCACTTTCAGGCGTCAGCGCCCCAATTCGATTTCGTGTCAACTTTCAAAGGAATCATGAACCAAGGACTGCAGAAGGAACAAGTTTACAGCAAAGATTCCAATCTTTTCAAGGCCATAAAATGGTTCACGGTGGTCAGTTTTTTTATTGAAGCTGATTTAAAAAAAATAGAAATTAAAAAACAACATTAAAAACTTTCACAAAAGCGTTGAACGCATTTGAAAGCCGGTGTGTATCGGCCATATATTCAGCATTTTAACACTCGCTCGGTTCTATAGCCGCACCGCACACTGAAATTTTACGTTCAGCGTTCGAACGTTTTCGCACGCTGAACTACAAACGCTGAAATCAAAATCTAACGAACACAGCGTTTTTAAAGCGTAAAAGTTCGGAATTAGCAGTATTTCGCGTAATTTGCATGCGAGCTGCGTTTTTTGCGTATTAAAGCGTTCAGCGTGCAAAAACGTTCGAACGCTGAACGCAAAATTTCAGTGTGCGGTGCGCCATAGATAGCAAATTTTTCCACGAGTGTTTTACGGGTTTAATATATATTTAAGCTTTCTCAACGTGTAGAAAGCAGAAAGCTTACAGTTTCACATTTTTTGGCGCTTAATTCTATCATTTCACTATATCAAAAATCCTAAATCTATTCCCAACAAGCAAGCCAATACGATAAATACAATAATTTTTGTTTCCCCGTTGATTTAACAATTGATACGTATTCATTTTGAAAAAAAATTGCAGCAACTTTCGAAATGTGTGACTAATTCGCGCCACCCTGTATTGGATTGCGCCGTTGATAATTCGGCCATTCTCAAGGAAAGTGCCGTGATTTTGTCTAATTTGCCCGCTGGCCGACCAGCTGGTTTGTTTGTTTATTTTTTTATAATTAAAAATTTCTGTGTTTCGGTTTCTGGTTGAACAATTTATTCTATAGAAGAACGCTCTTGACTTAACCCCACCCTCAGGGACGTACGCAGGATTTTTGAGCGGGGGGGGGTGGATTGTATACGGAGCCCGGCGAACGGCCCCCCCCCCAAATTTGGCCCTATACTAAAGGAATGAGGCCATGGCGCTGGCGCCATTTGTAGGCGTTACCGCCATGGCAGTATTGGCGTTAACGTATACTATATAGGTATCTATTAAGACCTATATATAGCTACTATGAACACGTTGGGCACTTTTATAATGCTGTTTGGACTCCTGAAATGATACATTAAACAACGGGGTGGGGTTTGCGCGCGTGCGCGCAAAAATTTTTCAATTGCACCTACAAAATCGTTTTACAAAAGTGCCATTCCTGGCAAATTATTATGAACGGCACGGGAACGGGGGGGGCCTTATTTTTCAAGTAATTTTCTTTCTGAGAGAAATATTTTCTCTAAACTTTTCGCAGCCCTCAGCCCGGAATGGCTGGAAAAATATTGGCGCGGAGATAGATTTCAGCTATATTTGAGTCGCGCCATCGACCCGCGACGCAGAAAGTGCCCTAGCGATTGGAAAAGGGAAGTAGTGTTGGAAAATGGCGCGCCGCTGATTTGCAGGAGGGCCAGTGTGCAGGTTGACCCTGATTTTGGTGTGTTTGTTATTGTTTTTATTTTTGTGAATTTTACGGTTTGTAAAGTAGCAAAATGCATTCCTACAAAGTTTCATATTTCCGGTGCTTTTGCGGTGTTTTTGCAACTTTTATTGCCACTTAGCTAAATAGTATGTCGACAGAAAATTTAAGATTAGGGTTCAAACGAGACCAGATTTTCTAGACCGAAACCGAGACTACCGTATTTCCTCGAATTACCCCCCGGGGGTTTATTTTTTCAGAGTGACAATTTTGAGAGAAAAACGTGAAAAATGCAACATTAACCACCATTTATAAGTTTTTACAGCCTTTTATAATGATGTAGATGGTATAAACGATGTTCTAACGTAACACAGTAAGTGTTTTGAACGTCTGTTATGCATTTCCCGGACCACAAATACATAGTGCCCATTTTGAGGGGGGGGTATTTCGAGGAAATACGGTACTCAGTCGACACCGATACCGAAACTATGGTGTCGTTTGAACCGTAGAACCGTACCATTTGGCAATTCAAATTTTTAATTTTCAGGCCTCTGCCGCACCGAAGACCGCCTACAAACTCCGCCCACTCAAGACGATTTCGTTATCCCGCCGGAAAAATCCTACGCGCAATTGAATTTCCGGAAAGAGGCTTTCGAAGTTCGCAACGGCGTTCCTTATGCGAATCGAGCGAGGAAAAGACATTCCGATCATCCGAATGATCATATTGAGTTGGAACAGAGAATTGCCAAGAAACGAGTGAGCGGTTCATTTAGGCCGGAGTTTGTCCAGCAATTGAAGAAGCCACTGGATAGGGGTTGGTTGAGGTTTTTTCTTTTTGTTGTTGCAATGGCCCTTCACACACTAGTTTTCACACGAAACTTCGAAAACTCATAAATTAGTTTTGAACGTGTGAGTTTTCCAGAATGAGTCACTTTTTATCTCCGTCAACTGTAGTTGCCGGCTACCTCGTAGAAAACTCAAATGCGAGGCGAGGACTCCGTGCGCATGTAAACTCGGTGCGGGCCAGGCCTCCTACGCACAAACGCCCGGCGCGCACAAACGCCTGGCACGCACAAAATGAAAGTCCGGTACGCACAAACGCCCGGTAAGCACAAAACTGTAGCTTTGTGCGTGCCGCACATTGTGCGTGCCAGTCGTTTGTGCGCGCCGGTCATTTGTGCGGGCGGGGCTTGTATTCTGGCTGGCTTGGCGCATTATCCCCCCCCCGCAGCTAGGGTTGGAAAAAAAACGTTTTTTTTAACTCGATGTTTTTTTTAAAAAAAAAACGTTTTTTTTTAAAAAAAAACGTTTTTTTTTAATAAAAAACGTTTTTTTTTAAAAGCTCCCAGATATGACCTTGTGTCAACATATATAGGTATATCAGACAGTGGCAATACTCTGTGATGTTATATATGACCATATAATGTCTGTGGAGCCATGGGATAGCATTATAAGTGGTGATTTGTGTCAAAAATATCCATTTTTCGTCGACATATCGTTCGTATATCGCCTTGTAGTCGAATGTTCGTGACTTCAGGTAAAGTTTGGCACGGAATAGTGATCAAACAAGGTTATAAAACGAGGTTGTTACTTTGGGAGTGAAGTTACACACTGTGGAGGTACATGGAAGCACATTACCTCAATATTATATACTACAGCAACATATGACGGCTTATTAACCCATGGTAGCACATAGAAATGGATACTTTGATACTAAAAATGCCACAAAACCAATTAAAACAACCACCAATGTCAATTTGTGTCTGAAATTGCGCGCTTGCGCGCAAAAATTTTGCAAAATACCTAGTGCTTAGTACTAAAAATTTCGGTCGATGTTTTTTTTTAAAAAAAAACATTTCGGATGTCGTGTTTTTTTTAAAAAAAAAACGTTTTTTTTAAATAAAAAACGTTAAAAAAAAACATCGGCCAACCCTACCCGCAGCACAACGAGACCACGAGATGGCGCCGACTGGCTGCACGCTTCCAACGTACATAAATGAGTGCGAGGGCAGAGTATCATATCCGCCGAGTATAAATAACATTGCCACGAATCTCACTGAGTTTTTGAGTGCATGTTGGGTGCATTCACGTGTAAGTGCGGTGCACATACACGTGTCGCGGCGGGGGGGGGGGGGGCGTGTAAGACATAATTGTGAAATTAGTTTCCCCAACCCCCTAATTAAGCGATTATTACGCCGGCAGTTCGCGGCTGGCAATAAAATAATTGCGCCATTGGCAATAAAATGGCAATAAAATAATAATAATTGGCAATAAAATAATAAATAAATCGCCATGACATTGGCGCCAGCGCCATGGCACTTTTACAGCACTAATGACAGGCAAGCATGTAAATACACCGAAATTCGGAATGCTATGCAACTAGTGTTGGAAAAATTGCCATGACTTTGGCACCAGCGCCATGGCGCTTTTCCATCACTAATCACAGACACTCAGGGAAATGCACCGAAATTGGAAATGCGATGCAACTAGTGATGGAAAAATCGCCATGACATTGGCGCCAGCGCCATG
>CAXIWS010000900.1:0-87077 GCA_964036195.1 Sphaerolaimus hirsutus
CCCAAAAAGTTTAGGGGGGGCCGTGAATGAATCGTTTTTCAAAAATTCGTCAGCGTTCGGACCTAGGTAAACGGGGGTTTAGGTGTAAAATTGCCCAAAATGGGTATACAAGAGCATATAGTACTAAAAATAGCTGTAAATAAGAAGAAAAAAATGCGATTTTGAGCGAAAATTGGGGTATAGTTTCTCAAAAAAGGCTCAGCCCCCCTCCTAGAATTTTAGCTTCAGAGTGGCGGAATGGCGCTGGCGCCATTAGTAGGCACCACGCCATGGCGCCATTGGCGTTGGCGCCAGCGCCATGGAACGCTGTATATGTATGTAAATATACATACAAAAACAGCAAAAAGCTTAACATTGAGTGTATTTGTAACGATTTGCGGCCACATGGAGCTTTTACCAAAATTTTTTACGCTGACGTCGAAAAACTCGCATTTTCCGGTCACTTTCTGTTCTCACCCCGGGAAGGGGGGGGGCTGCAGCCCCCCGCCCCCCCTGGATACGGCCCTGCCCCCGCCCCCATTCGAGACCCCTGTGTGGGTCTGCATGTGTAAAAAGGGGTACCCTGGATTTATCAATGTGTACATGTGTAATACATGTAAATGTGTAATACATACTAGAAAAAAGGGAAAAGTTAATCGTCAGAAATTGCTCCACATAAATAGGTAGAAATGTCAGTAGTACCTACATCGGAAACTTGTTTCAAACATTTATTCACAAATTTCGCCTCAAATTTTTCAGTCGGTGGACACCCTCAACGAAGCAATCAAATTGGAAAAATCGGAAACAGTGGAACTGGGCAGTTTGCCAAGTCACGTGTCCCGCGTCAAACCGCGATATCACTTCTATCGGGCCGAGAAAACACGCCCAGATGGCGACAAAATTGTCACAAATGTGTTTTTGTATACGCTGCCTGCACAGGCCTCGTGCACTATTAAAGAGAGAATGTTATATAGCAGTTGTAAGGGACCATTTTTGGAAACCGTTGATAGATTTATCGGTGTGAGGCCTGATAAAAAAGTGAGTTTTGTTTTTGTGGGCGGAGTTTTACTTTAACGTGTTTGGGAGTGATAAATGTCTCTCTACGATAGCGCACCAAGTGCAGGTGACATAGCAGTGGAAAGTTGAAGCACAGTGATAAGTGGTGAATAAGATAACTTAAATATCTAGGAATTTACTTGTCATCTGGAAATTTACTTGTCACTTGACTTCTACATACTTCACTTATCACTTACCTACATACTTCACTTATCACTTACCTTTTTTCTTATCACTTATCCACTGTCTCTGTCTATGCATATTCACCTTATACCCCCACACAACCCCCCAAACCACCCCCACCCCCCCTTCAGCTAGAACTGGACGCTTCAGACGACATAATCGAGGCAATAGAACGTGAACTATGCCCCCCTGAAGAGCGTATTGCCGCCTACGGCAGCAGTAATAGTTTGACCAACATGCAGTTTTCCAAGCCGAAACCCCCCGCTGCCGCTGGCGCTAGGAGATTGGTGAAGCCGGCCAGACAGTAGATTTGGATACTTGAATGACTTATTGCTATGCGATTTTGGATAAGTTAGATAAGAATACTTATGTCTCAAGTTTGAGGTTTATTGGAAAGGGTCCATTCTTTTCGCTCTTAATCTTCTTCGCTTCGCTCCTATTCTGAAGTGAAATGCGATTACTTAAAATTTATTTGGATCAGTGCCAACTATCCGTAGCGTGGCACCGCGTGAGTAACACGGCGTAAGGTGTGCGGTTTTTGCACTGTTCCATTCTGGAGAGTTGCATAGCAATAAGTCACTAGTTTAAAAAATTGGACGGTTGCCGGAAAGTGTTGAACGAGTGTGGGGTGGGTCATTTTGCGATTTGTTTTTTTGCGCGTGGTTTTTACTTTTGCACGTGTAACGAACACGTATAACGAGCACTTTTACACGGGAATATAGCGGGATTTTTGGAATTTTCAATGTGTTTTTCATGCATGTATAAATTTACGATGTTCATTTTGCACGTGCAAAGGTATTCGTTCGCACAAAAACTTCACTAGGATTGTGCAGTCTGAAGTTAAGGTAGGAATTCCTTTTGCCCGGAATTTGCGTCAACACTCATTGAATGCTCTAAAATCACAGTCGTTTTTCCCACCTTGACATTCAGAAAATACACTGAAGCGCAAAAAAAGAAACAATCTTTAAGGGTTTGTGGTGTGTTAGATCTCGCTGGCGTTTTGCAGCTTTTTGTAGCGTGTAAAAGTAGATTAAACGGTCGCACGCGTTGAAAAAAAATTTGATCAGAAACACAGTAATTAATGTATTCCCATGGTTCAAATTGACATTCACAAATTTTCAGTGCGCGTGGCCGGAAAATTTCAAAAATTGCTTCAAAATTTCAAAAGTTCAATTGATGATGGTTTTGATGCTGCATGTGATTTAAGATAGTACAGGGTCACATGATGGCTGTCTGTATAAGTGAGATTATGCATGATTGAAATATGTTCTAATAAAAGTCGCCATTCATGTGTTTGTATGTCGGAAAAATACAAAAAGTCGTAATTTTTCGTGCACTTATTCAGTAATCACATGCTATTTTTGACAAATAATTTATATTTTTATAGTTCGGGGGTGTACTCAAATAAGTATGTTGTTCAGCACACTGGAAAATTGCAATTTGAAATTACAAACGCGGAAGCAATTCAGATTATAAAAAAATTAAACTGAATTCAAATGAGGCCCGCAGTGGATTTTTCCGCTAATACAATATTGGGCCCCCACACGCTAGTTGACATCGACACCAAATGTCAACTGGTGCCGATCCCGATTCAAAGCTTGCTGAAGAGTGGACGAACCACGTTCAAACACAATCTTTGAATTTAGGAACGGAACCAGTTGGCATTTGGTGTCGATGTCAACTAGCGTGTGGGGGGCCATTGATGGCTGGATTTTCATAACAAATTTACCGATGTCGATTAAAATTTCCGATGTGCTTTGCATCATTTTGCTTCTATAATTTATGAGCACTACCTTGAAATAAATGCCGGGTGCTTTACGCATCCTTTTTAGATGCTAAAATATGCCTACTGCTGGAACACTGTCCTTTTTTGCGATGTCTTAGCAGATTTTTTGTCGTGAAATATTAACATAAGTAAACCTACTGTTTCTAAACACCAGGGGCCAATCTCGCACATTGTAAAGTTTCATTTGATTTGTAAAATGTAAAGTTTCAAGTGATATCCAAAATGTAAAGTGGCATTGTCATTTGTCAGCGAATGTTTATTTATCTGACACTTGTCAATGTTTGTTTGAGAATTTCTAGATCTTGGGGTGTTTATGTAGAAAAATGGCCCCCCAATTGTATAGATAGCTGAAAATATTTTTTAGTGAGGTAGAAAGCGAATATAGATAAAAATAATTTAAGTTTTAGAATTAAGATAATCAAATACATGCAAGGATTGACAAAATAGCTAGAAAATGGGCTTATTACTCATAACATAAATCGGTCCATTTTTTTGTGTTCAGATAGCTTTAAAGCAGTTTAGGGGAACATTTTTGCGTTGGCATGTATGCACCATATTTGGGGACCCCCTGTGAATTTTACCGGATGCGAGACTGGTCTCAGTAAATATTTATGTTTTTTTATTTAAATTTCTTTGCGGTCAATGTGTTTTTAGGTCCCATTTGCGCGCAGAACAAGTTATTCACAGTGTGATAGAAAATTCGGACTCAAAAGTGCAGCCAAAATTTTCGTTGACTAATTTCCATTTGTCAACGGTTGTGTTTTAGGTTGTGTTGATCATATTTTTATTAAACAATAAACTGTTAAGGAATTTTTTAAAGTAAATTGTAACAGTACAACTAGGTAAATACAAAAACACTACGCACGTAAAAATACGTTTAAATAGAGACGTTGGATTTAATAACTTTATAAGGGTTCCCATTTTTTATATTTCTGTTTAGTTTCTGGTCAAACACGTTTTTGAATAAGTAATTAAATTTGTAATTGAAATGTTTATATGTGTGATTTTTCAGCTTTACGGTAAGAATTTAATTTAATTACATAAGTATTTTCTATTTCTCATGCATTGCTTACTCTTACTTTTCTGGAGCGTTTCCAATTTCTTCACATACTTTTGCCTAATTAATTAGTCATTTGTTCGGCTGTTTAAAAAAAATAAGTAACTACTTTTTCAAAATAGTCGTATGAATATTTTTTCTTGTCGATGTTGTACATATTTAAATCCAAGGTAAAGTTGACAACTTGTAAATAGTATTTATTTTGTAATATTTACATATTCAGTACGACTCGGGTTATTGTATTTTGTAACGTAGTGTATTTGAAAAATAATGTTCTTTGGGCTATTTCCACACACTTTCGAGATAAAGGTGACCTTAAAGTAAACTATTTTAATCCCAGTTATTTTACAGGATTTGTTGAAACATGTCTAAAAATTTTCACCTGGGGCCCATACCTCAAGAGAAAAAGTGACAAGAAAATAGATGAGTAAAAGTTATTTAAAGTGTCTACATTAGTTTTCAGTGGCAATTTTAAGACTCACAAATCAGCTTTGAATGCATTTGAGTTAGGGTTCAAACGATATGACTTTTCGATATCGATATTCGATATTCGATATTTTTTCAAAATTTTCGATATCGATATTCGATATTTTTTTCTGAAACTCGATATTCGATATCGATACGATATGGAACCTCGATATCGATATTCGATATTCGATATTGAAAAATGGTCGATATTCGATATTTCGATATTTTCGATATTCGATATGCTTTTGGTATAGCAAGGCATATTTCAAGTGGCTTATTGTATTTTCATGTGGTTGCACACATGTTTAATCATCTCTACTGAAATTTGAATGGTGCAAGTGATTTTAACAAGCTTTACATCACTCAATGGTAGAAAATAGAAGAAAAACATGATGAATCAAAGTGTATCGGACAAATAACAATTGGTAGATATTACAGTTCATCCGAACCTAATTGCCTTAATTGCATGTTGCAAAAAAAGTATATCAGCATTTTCTGGCTTCAAATTTAGCACTCCAACAACAATGACATTATAAATACTGTACTTTTACTCATCAAATACAATACTATAAGCACATCAGATCAACCATAAACATCTCAAAATGAAAATGAAAAGTAAATTTGGGGACACAATACAGGTTCGATATATGGAAAAAATGGTCGATATTCGATATCGATATTCGATATTTTTTCAAAATTTTCGATATCGATATTCGATATTTTTTCAAAATTTTCGATATCGATATTCGATATTAAAAAATGGTCGATATCCGATATTCGATACGATATATCGTTTGAACCCTAATTTGAGTTAACTGGAATTAGTCATTTTTAATCTCTGTCGACAGTAGTTGACAGACACCTCATTCCAGAGAACTCAAATTCATATAAAGCACATTTATGAGGTGAATATAGTTTCGGTTGAAAACCAGTGTGTGTAGAGCCAAATTTATCCCAAATGACAAGTAAAGTAAACTATATTTTACTTGTCATCATTCTACAATTTTCACTTGTCAAACTGGCCCTTGACTGGGTGTGGAATTGCTCCATGGTCCATGCGTTATAGTGATGCTTTCTGAAGGAAGGCCGAAATTTCGGAAACTGGTGCGTGGATCCATTTTACCGTATTACCTCGAAATACTCCCATGGGGGTTTATTATTTCGCCAGCAAAATTTGAGGGCGGGTGTTTATTATTTCGTAAATAGTAGGCATTTGCGTACCTAAAACAGGTAATAAATGTGTCCAAACAGGATATATTTGGACATAGGTAGTCTAGCTTGTGTAGCTATCTACGTTTTTATGTGTAGCTACAATGCAAATTAGCAGTAATTAATACATCGCGTACATTGCATAAATGATGTACCTCATTCCGAGGGGGGGTATTTCGAGGGGGTTTAGTCTTTCCCCAGCTCATTTTGAGGGTTTGGGGGGATAATTCGAGGTAATACGGTAAATACATTTGAGTTTACCGGGACGAATCATTCTGAGTTTACCGGGACGAATCATTCTGCTGTGTTGTCTACGGACACATTGTCCCGGTAAACTCAAATGCGTTCTAAGCTGATTTTTCAGTTTCCGAAATTTCGTTCGTAAACTAATTAGTGCGTGCGACAATGCATGATTTAATTTCATGATTAATTGTGTATTTATTATTAGCGAAAGTGCAATTTTCTCGCGCCAAATAAACGCTTGCATACACTTCCTGGACTCGTCATTTTTCCAGCTTTTGATATATATTTTACATTAACGTAACTTCAATCGAAAACGTTAATTAATCGTAAACCGATTATCAACTATCTCTGCTCATTTTGAACAAATTTCACGCCATTTCCGCAAGTACAAAAGTCACAATAAACTTGTTATAATTAGTGATGAATAAAAACCCTACACGCTAGATTTCTACGGAAATTTAAAAAATTGAAAAACCCGTAAATAGTTTCGAATGATTTGAGTTTACCGGAATGAGGTATCTGTCTTCTACTGTTGACAGAGATCGAAAATGACTAATTCCGGTAAACTCAAACAAAAAATTGAAGCTGACGCATTGTTTTCCAGATTCGGTAGAAAACTAGTGTGTTTAGGCTCAAAGTAAAAAGTAAATAGGTAAGTGAAGTGGACAGTATTTCATTTCAATTTTTTTGTGACTTGCGGAGATGGCCGCAGGAGCCGGTCCCTGTAAAGTCCCTCAACCCTGTAAAATCTTGGGTGAAATGCACGGTAACAGAATGAAAGCAGAGTTGTTCAAAGTACTGGACTTTTTCAAAGTTAACGTAAACCTAAAGTATTTTATTTTTACTCACCCCCGTGTACAGAAAACGTAAATTTAAAAAAACTCATACACTGCGTAAAAGGTGAGTAAACGTAAATGCCAGTATTTTTACTCAAGGAAAACGTAAAAGAATTTTTTTCACGATTTTGTACTTAGTCCGGCTGAAAAGTCTCCGGGCAGTGCTCACCATTTGCGCTAGGGGTCTAAAATTTTTGACAGGTTAGGATATCACGTGTTTTGAGTTTTCACCTAAAATTTCACCCCTCTAGCTCCACCCACTGCGGAACTGTGGGGGTTACAATTTCAGTCATTTTGTACTGA
The DNA here is from genome assembly GCA_964036195.1 of Sphaerolaimus hirsutus. Taxonomy (NCBI): domain Eukaryota; kingdom Metazoa; phylum Nematoda; class Chromadorea; order Monhysterida; family Sphaerolaimidae; genus Sphaerolaimus; species Sphaerolaimus hirsutus. Next base: position 7,121 of record CAXIWS010000900.1, read on the forward strand.
TGTACACATGGTGCTCTACCTCAATGCTGCCTGAAGTTGTGATCATGAAACTTTGGCTAGTGTGAGCCACCAGTCTTGGCAATGTGCCAGCACTAACCAACATTAGCTATGATATCATAAGCCTAGTCCATATTGTCATTACTGTCACTACTCTCACTACCAAATTCATCATTGTGCCTCTCCTTCTAAAAATAGGCCCCACTGGAGTCTATGCTCCTCTGCCACCTGACTACCACTTCCACCATGATCTCCTTAAAAAATGCTGGTTTAGCAGAATAGCACCAGCTACTATCTTCTCCTCCAGTTGCGACATGATCTCAGATGATCACCAAAAATATCCATCACAGTTCACACGTTTCTTTCACATCACCCTGATCTGCATATAAATTTTACCTTAATAGCAATGATGTTGATGAAAGTGCTGAATACCTACGGCACATTACCAACACTGGTGGCTTACACTAGCCAAAGTTTCATGATCACAACTTAAAGCAGCATTGAGGTAGAGCACCATGTGTACATCAGTACAAAATGACCGAAATTGTAACCCCCACAGTTCCGCAGTGGGTGGAGCTAGAGGGGTGAAATTTTGAGTGAAAACTCAAAACACCTGATATCATAACCTGTCCAAATGTTATGACCGTAGCTTACCCCAAGCGCGAATGGCGAGCACTGCCCGGGGAATTTTCAGCCGGACCAAGTACCTAGGAATATGTAAAAATGAGTAAAAGTGAAAGCGAGAGAGAGTCGTCGCTTTCCCAACACATCGCGACTTATACTATTTACACGGCTATTTTTGCCGCCGTTTCCATTCTTTTGAGTGGTTTTTGCTATTTATGCGCCCCAAATTTTAGCAATTACGTTCTCTGTACTCGCGTACGCGCGTAAGTGTGTACCGGTATTTTTTCGCGAGGAAACATTTATGCAGTACTTGAGTATACGTATTTATCTATTAAACGTAAATACGTTTTAACAACTATTGTTGAAAGAATTTTACCGACATCAATCAGCACTACCAGGGGTATCTTGAATTTTGACCCTCCGAGTGGTTGGATAGATAGCAAATCGCTCCTCCGGAGGGATAGATAGCTGAAAAATTTTCTGGGGGGGGGGGGTGGTTGTGGTGGTTCGATATCTAGGCTTTTTCGGGGCATAGAAGGAAGAAAAGGGAGAAAAATCGCTAAAAGTAGGTGTAAAATAGCTCAAAATGGGTATACAAGAGCATATAGTACTTAAAATAGGTGAAAATAGGCAGTTAGACACATGAACCAGTGATTTTGGAGGTGAAAATCTATATTTAGGTATGAAAAATAGCGATTTTGAGCGAAAATTGGGGTATAGTTTCTGAAAAATCGCTCCAGATAGGTAGATAGCTGAGCGATTTGGGGGGGGGTTTAGGGGGTAGTAGCCCAAAATTTTGCCTCCGGGATAGATAGATAGCTGAGCGGCCTCCGGGATAGATAGATAGCTGGGCGGTTTTGGGGGGGGGGTAACCCCCCCCCCCCCAACCCCCCCCCCATTCGAGACCCCTGAGCACTACTCCTTTCACAGTATTTGATAGACACCTCATTCTGGTGAACTCAAATGTGTTCGATCAAAGCTGGTTCATGAGTTTTCGAATTTTTTTAAATTTGGTAGAAAACAGTCTGCGTAGGTAGGGCCATTTTGCCCTAAAAACCAGCGGCACAAAACAAACATCCCGTCTAAAAATAACATCTCAAACCGCAGTTTTTGGGCATTGTGCCAAAAAGTCCCCTTCCAGCGTCGCAGGAAAAATTCATGTGCAGTTGCAGCGAAAAAGGTGAAATTAACCTGCGATGTTCCGAGTGCGATTATGATGAATTGGGATACAGGGCCGAGGGGCAAACTTCGGTGGTTTTGTGTGCTTTGTGCCGTAGGCCACCGTATAGGTTCGTCTGGTGCTGGTTCCTCAAGTGGAAAAGTTAAGAGTTAAAACAAAGTTGAGTAAAATGATAAATGATAAGTTAAGAGTAAAGTTAAGAGTAAAATCATTTGTCGTTTTACTCAACTCTTAACTTTACTCATAATTTGTCATTTGTCATTTTACTCAACTCTTTTAAGTTTTAACTCTTAAGTTTTCCACTTGCGGAACTGGCCCCTGGTGTTTCAATGTTTAACGTGATTTTTATGTTGGTGCTGTAGTTTTTTGGCCTTGTCTGTTTTATTTGAGGTCTGGAAATTTTAAGTGTGCGTTTTCAGAGGAAACTTGAACGTTCTTTCCCGGTCCTCGAGTATACGCATTTTCGAGTAAATGTAAATATTTACGTTTTCGCCGTTAGTAACCGGTCACTACCTGTCAATTTCTAAATTTTAACTTAAAATCTATTGTATAACATCTTTTTCTATCCAATTTTTTACGATTCATTTTTGCCCGAATTTTCAGACTCGCGTGGCGTTTTCTTAAAATCAACAAGCAGATTTTTAATGCGGCACAAGCGAAGGAAAGAATAGAGCGATGTTTGAAACTTCTCACTGACAGGATTGAACCGGTTTTTGCCCCTGGCATTGTGCCAAGTGCCAAACTTGTGAAGTTTTCAGAAGGAGATTTTGAGGCCCTGAGACAGGTATTTAGGAAGTTGCCTTCAATTTATGTTTGCAGAAAAAAAACTGGATAAAAAGTCTCGTAATATTTCTCGATTTTCTCGAGGAAATTATTTCGAATTTCAAATGTGTCGCATTGACTAAGGGGCAGCGTTCACTGACTGTACAGTTTAAAGTGAAATGTACCATATCCGATTTGAATGATGATAGCGCAAAATAGCACCACAAAATATTTTAAAATTTAGTTTTGCATGTTCAGATCCATTCTACTCGGTTCAATCTAGTGATGGCCGGTGTTTTTTAAACCGTTTTTAAAAAAACACCGTTTAAAAAAAACAGGCATCGAAACCGATTTTTTTAAAGCATATATCAAATTTTTTTGTACTATGTAAACACCTTCCCGGTCACGTCCGGCACCCTATTTTTGACTTTACTTGTGACACCCTATCTCCAGTTCTAGGGTGCGCCAGAAGCGGAAAATTGGAGGAGGTTTTGGTGCAACCCTACTCTACTTCGCATGAATTTGGGGGGTCGCTGTGACCCCTCTCAAGGTGGGTCGCCCTAAGTGCAAAATTTTTGTGTGGCTTTTATGGTGTCCCACAGCAGGTCCGGCACCTACTGATTTCTGGGCTGTGGGAGGGGTATAAATCTAAAATTTTGGGGGTGTGTTACCAACACCACTCCTCTACTATACACTATTCAATAATGTGAGATAAATGTAAAAAATTTCTAAAAAATTGTATTATTCTCTAAAAAACACCCCCCCCCCCCAATAGATGGATGGCAAAAGATCCACTTTTTGGAACTTTTTTATTAGACACTTGAAGAGCTGGTTTACGATACTTTAAAGGGAAGGGTTTGATGTTTAAAGTTATGTAAAGAACCATACCTCTAAAATGCATGCATTGCAAAATTTACTTGGGGGGAATTTTTACGTATAAATTTTGTAAATTTTTGTTCCTGCAATGATGTCATTATGATGTTATAAAATTCACCCTAAGTAAATATTGCAATGTAGGCATTTTGGAGGTATGGTTCTTTACATAACTTTAAACATCAAACCCTTCCCTTTAAAGTATCATAAACCATCTCTTCAAGTTCCTAATAAAAAAGTTCCAAAAAGTGAATTTTTTGTCATCCATCTATTGGGGAGTGCTGTTTTTTAGAGAATAAGTGAATTTTTGAGAAAATTTTCACATTAATCTCACATTATTGAATAGTGTACAGTAGGGGAGTGGTGTTGGTAACATAACCCCAAAATTTGAGATTTATACCCCTCCCACAGCTCAGAAAGCAGTGGGTGCCGGACCTGTTGTGGGACACCAAAAAAGCCACAAAAAATTGCACTTAGGGAGACCCACCCTGAGAGGTGTCGCCGCGACCCCCCAAATTCATGCGAAGTAGAGGGGGGTTGCGCCAATATCTCCCCCAAGTTTCAGCCTCTGGGGCGCCCTAGAACTGGGGATAGGATGTAAGAAGTAAAACCAAAAAATGGGTGCCGGACATGACCGGGAAGGTGTTTCTAGGGTTGGCCGATGTTTTTTTTTTAAACGTTTTTTATTAAAAAAAAACGTTTTTTTTAATAAAAAAAACATGACGTCCGAAATGTTTTTTTTTTTAAAAAACATCGACCGAAATTTTTAGTACTAAGCACTAGGTATTTTGCCAAATTTTTGCGCGCAAGCGCGCAATTTCACACACAAATTGACATTCTTGGTTGTTTTAATTGGTTTTGTGGCATTTTTAGTATCAAAGTATCCATTTCTATGTGCTACCATGGGTTAATAAGCCGTCATTAATGTTGCTGTAGTATATAATATTGAGGTAATGTGCTTCCATGTACCTCCACAGTGTGTAACTTCACTCCCAAAGTAACAACCTCGTTTTATAACCTTGTTTGATCACTATTCCGTGCCAAACTTTACCTGAAGTCACGAACATTCAACAATAAGGCGATATACGAACGATATGTCAACGAAAAATGGATATTTTTGACACAAATCACCACTTATAATGCTATCCCATGGCTCCACAGACATTATATGGTCATATATAACATCATAGAGTATTGCCACTGGCTGATATACCTATATATGTTGACACAAGGTCATATCTGGGAGCCTTTAAAAAAAAACGTTTTTTATAAAAAAAAACGTTTTTTTTTTTAAAAACGTTTTTTTTATAAAAAAAACATCGAGTTAAAAAAAACGTTTTTTTTCCAACCCTAGGTGTTTCCTAGGTATTTTGCAATTTTTTTGCGCGCAAGCTTGTGATTGTTTTCATTGGTTTTGAGGCATTTTAAGTGTGAAAGCTTCCATTTGTTCATGCTCTTGTGTCATAATAAGCCATGATATGTTAGTGTAGCATATATCCATTTGTTCATGCTATTGTGTCATAATAAGCCGTGATATGTTAGTGTAGCATATAATATCCAGCCAATGTGCTCCCACATACTTCTACAGTGTGATCCATCACTGTCAATGGATTAGCCTTGTATTATAACCTTGTATAAGTGCTATCCCATGCAAAACTTGACTTGAAGTCACGAACATTCGACCTAAATGTGATATAGTTAAAAGTCGACAAAAAATGAATATTTTTGACAGAAATCACCACTTATAATGCTATCCCATAGCTCCACAGCCATTCTGTGGCTATATATAACATCACAAAGTATTGGCAATTGTTTGATATACCTGTATATGTTGACCCATAACCATATCTGGGAGCTAGTAAACAAAAAAAAACCGTTTTTAAAAAGAAACGTTTTTTTAAATAAAAAAACAGGGTAGTTAAAAAAACCTTTTTGGCAATCCCTAGTTCAATCTCGAAATTTGCTATTGCACACTGCTTAGATTTCTTACCCCTTTTCCGTAGCACACATCCACTCCAGTTCTATTCGACTACGCCATCGAAATGCCCGATGCAATGATGCCGCACACTATATCGCAATTTTTGGCACCCTGCCAAAATGGCGCCACAATAGCCGTTGAAATCAAGCCCAAACAAGGGTTTTTGAATGACAATGCTGGTTCTGCTGTCAAACATTGTCACAATTGTGTTATGCAAATTGATAAAGTTTTCGGTCCAACGAGAAAATATGAAAATTTGTATGATTATTGCCCGCTGAAATTATTTTCGGGAAATAGAGATTTGACGTTGGAGTCTTTGAGAGATTTGATTTCGGAGCCGCACGCTAATTTCAAGGTGAATTTGACATTTTTTGTTTACCTAGAAATATTCTTAAGAGTTATTCTTAGAGTTCTTAGTTTAGAGCTAGAGTTGGAATTATATACCGCATCTAGTGATGGAATGGCGCTGGTGCCAATGGCGCCCTCTTGTGGCGCCATTGGCACCATGCGTTCACCTTTGGATGTCTTCCTTGGCGCTTGGCGTCATTTTTCGGAAAAAGTGAAGTAAAACTGTATTCCAGAAATCTGTCCCAAATTCGATCCCGATGCCCGATCCAAAAAAGAAAGATTTCGAGTCGGGTGAAGTCTTTTTTTCACAATTTTTACAATTAATTCTGGCTGCCTGAAAACTGAATCTTTCAACACGGTTCGTCCTATCCAGGTATTCCGCGATGGCACCGAGATTTTCTCCCAAAATCGCTTACTTTCACCGGAAAAGTTGGACATTCAAATGGCCGTAATGAATACCGATGAACTTATCCATGCTGTTAGTCGCTCTTTTTAAGAAAAATAGCACATTTAAGTTGAAAAACCACCCTACTTTTTCAGTTGGTGGATGCTTTTGAAAAAACTGCAGTTTTGTCGATGTTATTGAGAGCTCAAAAGGAATGGGACAGATTGGGACTAGTTGCCGCTAACCGGTGAGACCGCATACCAGTTCTGGATTGCTACCATAATTCTATGAATGAAGTTACAATATTACCGGGTGATAGCCAAATTTTCGGGGAATATTTTTCGCCCGGATTTTAATTTTTTAAATGTATTGCGAAAGCATACTGCGGTGTAAAAAAATTTCTTAACAGACATTCAAATATTTGCAAAATGCAAATGCACATGCATTTTTAGTGCAATGCAATTAATGCTAGATATTTATGGTGTGTAATCCACATTATATACTAAAACGCGTTTCAATGTTGTTGTTTTTTTCTGTTGCAAAAACCGATTTTATCCGCAGATTGCATCAATTGCTTACTGACGCAGAACGCTCGCATTATTATGATGTACGTTTTGTTTCAAAAACTTACGTTTTTGAACATTTTAATTAATTTGAATGTATTGTCTCCTTTTTTCAGTTGCTCAAGCAAACAAGAGTCGCTGAAAATAGTCACTATCAAAGCAAATTTTTTGATTTGGTAGACTACATGGCAGCTTGCACTTTACACGACTGTTCGATTGTTGTCGCATTTTCACCTGTTTTTGGAAGTGTGCCAAAAATGGATGATGTTACTGAGTGAGTTAATTTTTTTATGTTTGATTTGACAGTTTTTGGATTTTCTAGATTATGTGCCGCTTTCATTGGCAGCTATTGAAAAATATCTCGCTGGGAATTTTTGTTAAGCAGCGTTTACACTGCGACTTGTGTCGACAATTCGAAAAGTGGAAAAGTTCCATAATTTTGGAATAAAGTTCCATATCTGCGAGAAAATGCACTGAAATGCTCACTAGTTAACTGCACTCACATGCCAATTTGCAGATAAATCGTCCATGTGCCAATCCCAAGCCCTGTAAAGTGTAAAGTAAAGTGTCAAATGTAAAGTCAAATGCAAAGTAAAGTGTCAATCAAAACAAAAAAGAAAAGATTTTATTACTGAACTTTGCATGACAATTGACAGTTTACTTGATACTTTACTTTACATTTGACATTTGACTTGACACTTTACTTTACAGTTGACACTTTACTTTACACTTTACAGGGCTTGGGACTGCCCCCATGTCGTTCCAGAGTTATGAGCATTTTAAAAATATTTCCAAAAAAGCGAACCGACAAGCGAAATATTTTTTGAAATGCTTATCACTCTGGAACTACATGGACGATTTATAGGCAAATTGGCATGTGAGTGCACTTAACTAGTGAGTATGCTTCACTGCATTTTCTTGTATATATGGAACTTAATTCCAAAATTATGGAACTTTTTCACTTTTTAAAATTGTCGGCACAAGTCGCAGTGTAAACGCTGCTTAAGGAGTCTTGCAAAATGTCAATTTTTTCTGACATCGATACAGTTTACTGGCAACATAGGTAAGTCGCTATCGTAACCCTACGCTATCCCAACATATCGAAATAAGTAAAAGGTCATGAAGCCAGTCTCGCATCATATAAGGTATTATGTAAAGTGTCATGACCAGGGACGTATCCAGGATTTTTGAGCGGGGGGCTGCTTGTTTACGGAGCCCGGCGAACGGGGGGCGGGGCTCACCGCTCAGCCCCCCTAAATTTTTTCCCCTATATAGGGACGGCAAGGCGTTTTGGCGCTAGCGCCATACAAATGCGCCACGCCATGGCGCTATTGGCGTTGGTGCCAGCAGCCAGCGCCAGAAACCGCTTTATATTTATGTATGTAAATATGCATACATATACAGCGAAACTTCTTGACCGATATCCTTGCTCGATTCAGATACACCACACGCTGTGTTCGCTGTGTATTTTATGTTTGCTACAGGGGTCCAGTATGTGGGGGTTACCCCCCCCAAATCCGCCAGCTATCCATCTATCCCGGAGACCGCTCAGCTATCTATCTATCCTGGAGGCAAAATTTTTGGCTACTATCCCCTACCCCCCCCCCCCCCCTAATCGTCCAGCTATCTATCTATCTGGAGCCATTTTTGCGAAATTTTACCCCGATATTCGGTCAAAATCGCCAATTTTCATACCTTTTTATAGTTTTTCACCTTCAAAATCGCTAGTTCATGTGTTTATTGCCTATTTTCAGCTATTTTGTGCACTATGTATGTTTATATATCTATTTTGAGCTGTGTTTCACCTACTTTTAACGATTTTTTCCTTTTCTTCCTTCTATACCTTGGAAAAGCCTATATATTCAACCCCGCGAACCCCCCCCAACCCCCAACAATTTTTTTCAGCTATCTATCTCTCCGGCGGAGCGATTTACCATCTATATAAACCCCCGGACGGGTCGAAATCCATTAAACCCCTGGTTTGCTATGTACAGTTTCTATACTCTTTATTTAGTAGCTAGTATACGCCAGTAGCGATTAGGCGCGTCGCACAAACGGCGGTTGCACGGCGGCGTGGTGTGCGCTGTGCAGCTGTTGTCCAGGGGTGTTTGCGGCCCACTGCGTGCACACGATTGTCCACCGACCGCGGTAGCCCAGGGGTGTTTGTTGCACACAGCTGCTGTGTAATCTCAATAACCTACAGGGGTCTCGAATGGGGGGGTTGGGGGGGGGGGGGTTACCCCCCCAACCCCCTCCATTCGAGACCCCTGCACATGCGGCAATGTTGAAAATAAATAGTATGTCAAGTGCATTGGAAAATCGCTGTGCGACACGTGAAGCCGAAATCTGAGTTGACACAGACCAGTTGACACACGCATAGTGTGCGGGCGCCATTAAGCATTTTCAGCTATTTTGCTCAGCCACCAAAAAAGATCCCTAAAGTGGGTTGGAGAAGTAAAGGCTCTCAATATTCGATATTTTTTCAATATTACTTGGTCGTTTTTTTATTTAAATATAGTCGATGGTCGATATTCGACACGATGTGTTCGCGTCGACTTTCGATATTTTACTGGTTTACTTTCATCAATTTTACTGTTGTGTAGGAAATTTGGGAGACGAATATAGTTTGAAATTCCTGGCGAAACGTGAAAGGGTTTTCGTTTGTCGAGTGACGATTAATGGATCTAAGATGCCCACACAAATTACTTGAATTCGAAACTTTTTCCGACCTTCCATCTTTAATTATATTAATAGGATTGTTACATTGTCGGATTGGAGTAATTCATTTTTTAAATAAAGCCGAAATTTAAAGCTTAAAAATCATATCAAATTTGTCCATTCGAGCTTCAGGAAAGGCCAAAATATACCAAAAAAATCGGATGTAATTTAAAAAAATTACTGAAGGACCAGTAATATTTGTAAATACGTATAAATTAAATGGAGAGAAAAATACTCGCTGAACACTTGATTATGATAACCTGAAAGTACTTTCAAATGATAATCTGATATGGTAAAATGCCGTAAACCTAGAATAATTAAGTATATTGGGCGATTATACTAGGTATATAAATAAAAAATAAAATACCCAAGATACTTGCGCTGCGCATATCATCATATTTTCATACACAGGTCTACGATATGTAAAAAGTTTACGAAATAGTCCCAATAAAAAGCAAATGTAATTTCCCTACTCACACATTTGAGGTACCCATATCTAAAAGTCAAACATTTATTAAGTACGGAAACTGCATCTAGAATTTGTTCCCACTCATTTTTCACTATTTTACAAAGTTCTTTTTGTCGCTTCCCTTCTTTTCAGAGCCAAAATGTGCCATTTTTGCAACAATTGGAAACAATTTTCAAAAAATCCCCAGCAAGAAGTTGTCAAGTCCATGTGTGTAGAGGAAAAAGTTATACTGTATATCCTCGAATGAGTCCCCCCTCAAATAACTCCCCCTCGCGAATACCCCCCCACTTTGATGGGTATAAAACATTTCCCAACATTTCACATTTGCAAAATACATTTTATGTATTTAACATGTAAATATATGTATTATCGTGCAGCTAGAGTTCACTAACATTGATTTCACTGCTTGAATTGTGAATTTTGTATTCCTACAAATGATTTATGTTACCAAATTTACCCCATTTGTGCAATAAATTGATCATACATTTTACTGAAAATTCTGACGAAAAAATAACCCCTGGGGACTTATTCGAGGATTTACGGTAAGTCCCCTTCTTTGTAGAATTCTTCAGTAAGAAAGTTGATAAGTCTATTGCGGATATTGATTTCTCTTTGATAAGTTTTGATAACTCATGTTCCAAGTTTATAATTTACCACAGCCAAAATACAAAATTTGCCACAGCCATGATTTACAAAATTTGCCATGGCCATAAAGTCATTCACCTAAGTCGATAAGGACTTCTTCCTGCATACGTTTTTGTTTAAGTCCAAATGTATTTTGTGGAAAGGAAACTATTCCCATAGATCATAGAGGCAGAGAATTTTGAACTTATGATCAACATTTGAAACTTTATGATAGTCATTGAACAATCCCATTGGGAATTCATTGCTTGGAGACTATTGGAAATAAAACTTAAAAATGCCATCTTCTTTAAATCAACTCTGGACTTATCGACTTTTAGAAGTAGATGCCTCATTTGTTTATGGCCGAAATTCCAAGAAACTGATAAATATGTTTTAAACACATTAAGTCTGGGGAGTCCATCTAATATAGAATATACCGTATATCCTCGAATAAGACCCCAGGGGAGTTATTATTTCGTCAGCAGTTTTGGGAGGAGGAATTATTCAAGGGGGATATTTTTCAATGGGAGGAGTTATTTTTTCCTCGGGACTTTCACTTTATTTATTGTATTAATGCATTGCATCAACTCGTGTAATTTAGGTATTTAACATTTGAACAACAACAAAAACAATGTATTTTTGCTAAAATTTGTGTTCATCGGTGTCTGAATCAGTCAAATACACATTGTAGCTACACATACCAAATACCCAGAGGGGGGAGTTATTTTCTCGGCTGGCCAACAAGGGGGAGATTTTCAAGGGGGGGGGGGGTGTTATTCAAGGGGAGGTCTTATTCAAGTATATAATTACGGTATTCATTCTTGTGAACTCAAAGTGTTCAAAGCTGATTTATCGGGTTTTTTAAATTTTGGCTCTCAACATTTTAGTGTGCGTAGGCACAGGTAAAAGTAAATTCGGGTAGATTCATTCAGGTAAATAAATACATACATAAACAGAATATGTTGTATTTATTTATTTGTCACATCTGGAAATGTGGAAATATATAATCTCACGATAAAAAATAAGCACAAAGGAGAAACAGGTAGATGTGCTATAAAAACACAAAAAAATCATCAGAATTTTTCACGGTGAAAAGGATGCTAAAAATATCGTTGTGGCGGAAGAAAAAAACTGAATTAAAAATTGAGCATAGCTTCGCTCGTAGTCACAGAAAGGTACATAAATAAATATCTCCAATAAAAACTTTCATGGTGAAATTGGGAACAGTATAATACAAAAAAAATAATAATATTTTTATAGTCATAATGGTTTTGTACACACACTTGGCTGTGGCGCAATTCCCTGGGGCCAGTTCCTCAAATTGAAAAGTGAGAAGTAAAATAGCAAATGCGAAATGAAATGAGAAGTGAATTGAGAAGGAAATTGGCATAAGCGAAGGGAAATTACTTTTCTTTTTTTACTTTGCTTTTGCCAATTTACTTGCCATTTCATCTCGCTTTTGCCATTTTACTTCTCAATTTGCGGAACTGGCACCTGTTGTTTACTGGTGCAGTGCTGCCTCTGCAAACTGGTTTCAAATTTGCATAAGCAGAAAAAAATCTCTAATTTGTCACTACCTGAAGTGTGAAAAAACGACATTCCTGGAAATTTTTCTGGCAATTGTAAAATTTCGGGGTTCGCAGAGACACCTTATTTTCATTGAAATGTTCCCTTTGAATGTTTTTGAACAACAGCGGGATTTGAGCCACGCGAAGTAAATCTGCTGATCATGTTTTGAAATCATAAAAACTGAAAAATTTACTTGAATAAATCAAAAAATATAAATTGCTAGATTTTTGTCAGTTTTAGTTCTGTGCCAACGGACTATTAATTTAAAAGACCTGGGGCCGATTCTTGCAGCGGGCAAAAGATAGTAGGTACGGTGCCAAGCAAAGGTCTTTAAGTACTGAACTTTTTTTTAAAGTAAACGTAAATTGTTTTTAATGCTCACCCCTAAGTACTGAAAACGTTAAGTATTTTATTTTTACTTTTACTGCGTAAAAGGTGAGTAAAATACTTTATCCGTAGAAAACGTAAAAATAAGTATTTTCCATGAAAAACGTAAAAATGGATATATTTTTTCTCACAGAAAACGCACCAGTGATTTTTTTTCTCACGAAAATGACGTAAAATAAGTGTTGTTCCATTTTTACTCTGAAGTACATAAAAAATATGTTTTCCCTCCCGATAAGTATTTCATAGGAAATGTCCTATGTTTGTCACTTTCTGTTCAGCAAAATGACATTTTTTGTCGTCTTAAAATACGTTTTCTGTACTCGCGTACTATCAAAAAGTGTCACCAGACTTGACTTTTGATTTTTCTCGTCCCCTCACGCAGGGACGTATCCAGGATTTTTGAGCGGGGGGGGGGGGGGGGGGGCTGCTTGTTTACGGAGCCCGGCCCGACCCTAAAATTTTAGCTACATAGTGGCGGAATGGCGCCATGGCGCTGGCGCCATTAGTAGGCGCCACGCCATGGCGCCATTGGCGTTGGCGTCAGCGCCATGGAACGCTGTATATGTATGTAAATAAACATACAAAACGACAAAAAGCAAACATTTTTAATGATTTGCGGCCACATGGGGCAAATCTGAAAAATTTTACGCTGACGTTGAAAAAGTCGCATTTTCTGGTCACTTTCTGGTCTCGCCCCGGTAAGGGGGGGGGGTTGCAGCCCCCCCCCCCCCGCCCCCCCCCCCCCCTGGATACGGCCCTGCCCTCACGAAATAGGCGTCCCGGCAAAATGCTACTTCATGTGACACGTTTGCTGTTCAGTAAATCAAGTGCGTTGGTCTTCCGAAGACCCCAAATTCTTTCTTTAAATCATAAAACCGACAAAAATCCCTCAAAACCTTTGTTCATCACAATCGGGCGATTTGCCCGACTGCCCGACGGCGATGCACAAAGGCGTCATAGAATTAATGGAGTTTAGTGCATCGATTTCCGTATCCGGGCTGCAGGGCGTCGGGCACTCGACGTTTGCGTACCGGCTCAGATCGATGCACATCTCGTTGGGCACTGAATATGGGAGTTCTCTTTTTAGTTGACAAACTTGTGGGTAATTGACTTTTTGGTCCCGCGCACGCTAGTTGACGGCTGAAATTTCGGCAACTGATGAATGAGGTTTGATGGCATTTGTGTTAATCGGAGTGAGGGGTCAGCTAATTTTAGACATCGAAAAAAAATTCATTCCGGTAAACTCAAATGCGTTCACAACAGATTTATCAGTTTCCGAAATTCCGGCCGTCAACTAGTATAGGATATTTTTGGATGGGGCGTGTTGGTTAGTCGTAGTGATGGCAAACTGGTGAAAATGCAGTTGAAAATTCGGTTTTCATGATAGTCTTATGATTTCCGATATTTTTCCAGTTTGTCTTCAAATTTTTATCATATTTTTACAGTAGTCAAAATTTTTGAATTTTTGGCCGCTTGTGAAATGTCTTATCATTGTGCAACTGCTTTCCACTAGTTTCTTCAGATTTTTTTTCTACTCTTCCATTTATATCATATATTATTATATATATTTTTAATATTATTTTATATATTATTATTATATCATGTATTGTATCTCCTTAATTTTGTGTATTCTTCGCAAAAACATTTTTTTAAAGTAAAATGCATCAAAATTCTGTTTGCCACTGTCTGGTTGTCATACAAATTGTGGATTGTGGTAAAGTAGGGTGAAATTATTTTTGTTGGTATCTGTGGGATTTGAATATTTGGGTGGTGTCACTGCAAATGGGGCCTGTGCCGCTTGGCATGTAACCCGTTTGGCATGTAGACAGCGGATCCGGGGTTTCCAAGGTTTGAGCCCTCGCAGCGTCATCATAGACAACAAATCTCTCTTCCGGAAGGTTCTATCTATATAGCTGAAAATTATTCTGTGGGCTCTCTGGGGCAAAATACATATGTGTGACATATGGCAAAATTGACAAAATGGCGAAAAATCTAGTGATTTTGGGTGAAGGTTGGGGAAAAATCGCTCAAAGTTTGCTCCACTTAGATAGTAGATAAATACATATGTAGGTAGTTGAGAGATGTTGGGGCAGGGCTCAGGGGATAGTAGCCTCTGGATAGATAGCTAGCTGAGCAGCCACCAATGAGACCCCAGTTATGGGTCTACATGCCAAGCGGTTTACATGCCAGAGCTTGAGTTACAATAAAGGAACAAATTGCAAATCTTTTTTCTAATTTAAGGCGCATTAGTAGCAATTTTTTTACTTGTTGTTTATGTTGTACTTGTACTGTATGTCTTTTTTCAAGCTGAAACTTGAACCAGGCCCAGGTATTGTTTTTATTAATTTTTGGTGATAATATCTATGGATATATTTTTACATATCCGATTCTACTTACGCATGCAAAAACGATTGATGTCATCAGATTGCATAACAAAAGCATGTAATCTCAATGTGCACATGCAAAAACATTGATGCGACTGCACACGCGCATGCTCATCTGCACAGAAACGACCACCACTTGCATATTTACCTTCACTTTAGTACCCTCGTCTGTTCATGTTGGCATCTTGCCAACCCTTGTCCATTTCATTAAGGGCGTAGGGCGGCTTGATGCCCAGCTCGTCGAACCCGTCGTCGGTGTGCTTGTCGGACATCAGAGCTTCTCGTTCCAATATGTCTGAGCTCGCGGTGATGTGTGGTGTTGTTGCTAAATTATCAAATTTGCGTCTATTTGAAATGCTACTCTATTGCTTTTTAGGCGGCACGGTGCACTATATAATACATTTTTCTATGATTTTCATTTAAAATACATAATTTTTTATTTGGACAATGAATGTGCGAAATTAAGTGTCGCTAGAAATATAAGCACGAATAGTGTGTGACAATTTGCTATAGGTATACACATACCGTATTACTTCCAATTGTAGATATACCTACAATTTATTTCGTCACTTTTTTCTGAACCTACAATTAAAGGGTACCTTGCTCTCATTAGAGGGATGCGCACTATTTATCTTTTCCGACGGATTTCGCAATCGTTCAATAAACCGTGATGTTTGGTCACTTTTTTCTTTGATTTTACGTATTTCTGGCATGCTGCCAGCTCTGCCTCTTATTGGAAGTATATCTCTTATTTGGGGGTGCCTGTTATTTTTTTGTCACGTTCAAAAAAACCAAAATCGAACCTCTTGTTGGAAGTATGCCTACAATTGGAGGTAATACGGTATTTATACCGTGTGACCGCTGGAGTGATTTTCATCATGATAAAAAAATGAATTTTCATCCAAAATATTTGAATTCATGATCTATCCATCGAAACTTCATCGATACACGTTCCATCAAAATCACACGGCATTGTGGTAAAATAAGATGTCTGGAAGCTATAGCTTGGAACACTGATACCGTATTTCTTCCAATAGACGAGCGCCGTTATATTTTTCATCAACCTTTATAAGTGCCGTTCTATTGGAGGTGCCGTTCTATTCGCGGCTGCCGTTCTATTGTTTTCGTGAGCGCAAAAACGTGCCAAAACCTGCCGTTCTATTAGAGGTACGTCGTTCTATTACAAGAAATACGGTAAGCTGAAAGCTGAACACAAGTATCGATGTAATTCATTGACGCGTGTTCCCCGCTAGATATTGGCCACTAATAAATCATAAATATGATAGCACGCAGCCGCATCGAAAAGAAAGGTGCCGTCTTTTTTAAACACCGCAAATGCTTGAATTTATATGCGACGTATGTATTTTTGATGAGAATAATTAGGGTCGAATCGTTTCAAATAGGCGACTGTATTCAAACAGGCAGGCGAATTTACACTTTCATTGTAAAAGCTTATTCATCAATTGAAATTGACTGGTTGTGTGTAACATTATCGTAAAATGTAAAAACCTTTAATATTTAAGTTGACGTTCTTATGTTCGCTTTTATATTTAATTAATTCAATTTATTACAATTTCATTTTATTCACATTCCAACTTTAACATCTTCACATTCGTCATTTAATATCTCAAGCGAAGTTGTTTACAACGTGCGCTTCACATTTGCTCACATATTTAGATCTTAGTCATTGCTCACATTCCGCCACATTTCCTTGACAAGCAGCACGCAAATACGCCGTCATGTTTATGTTAAGCGGCGGGCTCGCCCCATGCGGGGGGCCGAGCCCGCGCGCCATTTCAAATGCTGTCTGGCTTGTCTCACATTTTCACTATCTTGTCAGTTTAGCTCGCTTTTCATCGGAGAAGCAAGCGAGCAAGGATTGAACTTTCACAATTGGAAATGTTGGGTAAAAATCGGAGATTAGAGCCGACCGATTGGCGCCAAACCAATCGCCATCGGTCTGGCCCTTAAAAGCCGATTTCACAGCTAAAATCGGCAGTGTTTGCAACCTCGTCAACTTCACACGAATCTCTTCCTAGGATCTAAATAAGCGCCGTAGTCACTTTATTAGGTTGCTTGTTTTTGGTGCTAAGTTTGACTCTTGGTGCTTTAAGTCACCTCAGTGCTTTATTTCACATCAGCGCTGTTTAAGGTGCCTGTTCTCACAACCGCGCCACTTAATTGTCGCCTTTTGTCGTAATTAAGTGCCTTCTTTAAATTGCCTTATTTCTCCGGTAATTTGAGCTTCTCTTGCGTTTTAATTAAGTAATTAATTTAGTTGTAAATTAATTCCTTTGTTTACGTATATTTTTATATATATTTTATTTACACTTATTTCTTTGTATTTAATTGTCTAAATAAAACGTTCGTCAAAACCTTTGGTAAACAATCTAAATTTGCTTCACACTAACTCACGTCAATTCACTTCAACTCAACTAATCACATTTGATAAAATAACGGAACGTCAACTAGAGACGACGCTTCACGTCAACTTTCATACGTTCACATTTGTCCTCTTCCTCGGTTAGGAATAGGAGCTGGTTCACAAGTCATTTCAACAAGTTCCGTATTATTTTACATGGCGCAGCGAGCAGGGTGATTAATTAAACTAATTGGTCACTCTAATTAAGTCGTCTCGCGCGAAATTTCATTGGAAATTGTTTTTCACAGCCTGAGTCACACGCACGAGGTTACGGTAATACGTTTTTGGACGCAAAATCGTTAGTAGCGCGTGCATATTTACTTACGATTTTACAAGTACAAGTCACAAGAAACGAAATATTTATTTTATTATTTTATTTCGTTCACAGCTAGCTACCACTTTGCTAATAAGCAATCAGTCGATCGAGATTTGCTATGGAGGAACGCGTACGCGCTCAGCGAGGCGCCCAAGCCGCCGCAGCTATGCCTGTGAGCAACGTAGATGAGTCCGACACAACTCATCCGTTGACTCAACATAGCCGGGCGTTGACTGGAGTGCGCAACGGAGTGCTACGTTTCACATCCAAACCGATTCCTAAAATCGTCAAAGACGAGTCACAACCCGCCGCCGTGAACTTGCGCGCGGCGGAGGAAGTATTAGAATTACTTCAAGCCTACGGCTACCAAGCTGAGCTGAAACGCTCGGACCTGTCTGCGGCTATGGACAAATTCACATCTATTGTCCAAGATCACATCACAAGCCTGGACAGAGATCAAGACGGAGTGGCCGAAGAAATAAAGAGCGCCAACGCAAAATTAGAGCGCGCGCTCTACTCGGGCTCGAACAACGCGATGATGCTCATGGATGAGCTGGAATCGAGGATGGCGACCGCCCAAGCGCAAATCAAATCCGCGGAAAGGTTGATACTTTCCTTGAAAGGTCAGTCAAATGTCAATGTTGATTTAACTACTCAACCCCCTTCACAACCCCCTTACAACAATGTAAATATGGGAAGTAGTTCTCAACCTTCACAACCGGAAACTTTGTTAAAGTTACCTAAAATCGAGCTTGCTAAATATAACGGTGATCCGTTAGAATGGGCAGCTTGGTGGGAGATTTTTCGAGCTCAAATTCACGACCGAGCTAATTTGTCAAATGGTATGAAATATACATACCTTAAGCTCAGCCTTATCGGTCCAGCAGCAGAACTGCTGGCCGGATTAAAAGGTGATGGTCGAGATTACATCACAGCAGTCACCATGTTACAATCAAACTTTGGTGAAACACATCGGGTACAAGCAGCCCTTTGGGATAAATTGTATTCACTCGAAAAGCCTTCGTCAAGAGGAGACTCTCTCACAAATTTCACACGAACCCTTTTGTCAACTCTCAATCAACTTAAAGAAAGGGGTGAAAGTGTTGATTCTGGTGCAGTGTTAAGAATAATTCGTGGTTATCTTCCCGATAATATTGTTCTTGCCGTCACAGAAGAACACCGGAATTCGATGCGCACCGCTGTAACCGGCGACACCGAACTCACAGTCGTCAGGTTTGTTGATGCATTAACTACCATTGCTCGTGCTCGGTTAGATGCGATGAAAACTGAACAACAAAGTTCACAATCTTCAACTGTTGTTCAGAAATCACAAAATTCATCATTAAAAAAGCCACAAAATGGAGGAGGTTGGCAACAGCAAAAGAAAAAAGGAAATAAATCACAAAATACCTTTTCAAAACCAAAACCTATTCACAATACGGTTGCTTTTGCTTGTACCAACGCTAACGTTGGTAAATCACAAGGAAAAAATAAAAATTCCACTCAACCTCCCAGAACTCCGGCGATCGGAGCGATTAGTCAAAAGCAGTCCTCACAACCTGCTGCTGACTATCGCAAGCCAAAATTCGAGTGCTTGTTCTGCGGCATCAAAGAGCACTACACAACCGACTGCCCTCAATACGTCACACCGAGAGAGCGCACTGAACGGTTGCAAGCTTTGGGCGATGTGTGCACGCGCTGCACGCGCAGAGGCCATCAAGCGGCACAGTGCACTCAACGACTGAGTTGCTACTATTGTCGCCAGATT
This sequence comes from Sphaerolaimus hirsutus, assembly GCA_964036195.1. NCBI lineage: Eukaryota > Metazoa > Nematoda > Chromadorea > Monhysterida > Sphaerolaimidae > Sphaerolaimus > Sphaerolaimus hirsutus. Next base: position 26,488 of record CAXIWS010000900.1, read on the forward strand.
GGTCAGCATCACGGGGCGTTCTGTCCTACCAGACAGGCACCCGCCAGGCGTCAGGTAAACAATTCACAAAATAAAGCCTTTGTCAAAGCAACGAGCGCTAATTTTGTCAACGCTCAGGTAATCACAACGGGCGCGGCGTCGTCACATGCACCGCCATCGTATCCGCCTTCACACACGGAACCGATGAGCGTGTGTGTCATCCCCCCGGACGAGAACGATTTCCGGTGGAGACAGAATACGCTGTATCAACTGGACATGGACGGCCCGCTAGACATGGGCGAATGGCCGAGACCTACTAACGAGCTACAGGCGAAAGCTCAAGAGGAAGCCCGCAAGTATCACAGCGAAAACGAGCTGTGGACGACGCTCCGTGCCAACCTCATCCAGGACGGCACAGATATGGAGACCGTCGAAGCCAAAATCCGTGGCTTCCAGCAGAAACGGTACGAGGTGTACCCACACCTCAACCCGAATCAAATGTCATCGTCGGTGCCACTTCAACCTAGTCACAGGCCCACGGTGGAGGTACTGAGCGCACAGGCGGGTTACGGTAACCCCAACACCGCTACCAGGCAGCAGGCCGAACAAGAATGTGAGTTCGATTTTGCACCTATTGTTCGTTTGCAAGTGGCCCAGGCTTCATTAGTGAATAAAGACGCTGAATTAAATCGAGTCACAGACCCTTTGTTAATATTCTTTGACACTGGATGCGAATATTCATACATTAAAGCATCCGTGGCAAATGAGTATAACTTTGAAAACAAAGGAGATGTTGTTCTTCAAATGAACGTGTTTGCGACAAAAACGCCTGTCACAGTCAATACGTTTTTGGTCGAGGCTGTCATGCCTATTTACAAACACGTCGACAATAAGGGCAATATGTTACAAATTCGCTCACTTTACGTGCAGTGGATAATTTGGCAACATATGCATGCCCACCTCCTTTGTCACAAGATGACAAAACAGTCATTTATATTGTGTACGGTGATCATGCACAAGAACAATTCGCGGAACCGCTTGAATTGACCGAAATGACTGATGAGTTTTGTCACAAGCTATGTCAACCAGATGTAGTCATTGGTCAAGACTATTATTGGAAGTTCGACATTCGACCAACAGAAATCGAACTCCCATCTGGATTGATCATCGTCGAATCAATACTTGGATTGATGCTTGGCGGAAATGCGTCATCACAGTCATTTGTCACAACACCCGACATTTCACCACATCAATTCATGGTTTCATGCAGTTCACATGCTTCATCAGCTGTTGCTGTTGGACAAGAGACATTATTTCAATTTCACTGTCTCAAGTCAATAGGTATCACAGATGATCCCTTATCACATGATGACGACATAGCTGAACAGTTAATTCTGGAATCAATTACTCTCGATCCAGAAACTGGTCGCTATAGCGTGGATTGGCCATTCAAATCAACAATTCAAGAATTGCCAACCAACAATGCAGAAGCATTTCGCCGCTTTCTGTCACTGTTGAAACGGTTTCGAAAAGATCCCGATTTATTCGCTACATACGCGAAAGTCATCTCAGATCAACTTCACAAGGGTGTCATAGAACCCGTATATGGTTCACAAGATGGTTTGCAAGAACACATCTTACCTCACCAACCTGTCATCACACCTGGCAGATCGACAACATGTCGAATAGTGTCTGATGGTTCTGCTGGCAAGCCAAGTCTCAACAATTGCTTATTTCGAGGCCCAGTTCTCACACCACTGGCGCTCGGATTAATGCTTCGCTTCAGAGCCGGAAAAGTGGTGTTATTAGCAGACATTGAGAAAGCATTTTTACAAATTGCTCTTCACCCAAAATCACGCGCTTTCACAAAATTTTATTGGCTGCGTGATGACACTATTCCGACTCACGAAGACAATATTCAAATGATGCAATTCACAAGGGTGCTGTTTGGTCTCACATGCAGTCCATCCATTTTGTCAACTGTTATCAAATATCACCTAGAAGCGGAATTAGCTCACATGCATCCCGCTGAGACACATGAACGATCGAAACTGGAGCTGTTGCTCAACAGCATTTACGTTGATAATTTAGTTATCAGCGTAGATGATGAAAAATATGCAATACAGCTCTATCGCTTAATTAAAGCTGTTTTTGCCAGAGCAAATTTCAACATGCGCGAATGGATGACAAATTCGCGTATTGTTTCGGAGAAAATCAAACCTGATGATCTCAACCCGAAACAGTCACAATTTATCAAAGTAATGGGTCTTGTTTACGATCACATCGAAGACACCATTGCGGTGCCAGCTCCCAAGAAAGATTTCACGCTCATTGTCACAGCTACACGCCGCAATTTGAACAAATTGCTGGCTTCAACATACGATCCTATTGGCATCACAGCACCCGCGTTATTTCGGTTGAAATTTCGCGTGTCACAAATAATTCAAATATCACAACCTGGGACGAACTCATCGAAGACCCAGAGGCGGATGACTTACTGGACGATTTAAAACGACATCTCTCGTCCATAAGTCAAATCAAATTCCCATGCTCATTTCATTCTTTTGGCATCGATGTCAAAGCCGAAACACGGCCATTAGAATTACATGTGTTTTGTGATGCCTCAAAAGATGGATACGCCGTTTGCGCTTATTTGCGTCAAAAAGCGATTTCACCTGACGAATACGGCTATGAAGATGACCGATATTTTAGTGGTTTTCTCACAGCTCGCACAAAACTAGCCCCACTTCCGTCAAAACAAGGTCAACCCCTCACAATCACACGCTTGGAATTACTAGGTGTCACAATTGGTGCACAGCTCATCGATTATTTACATCATGAACTCGCTGAGCTGGGTGGATGGAAAATTCACAGTAATTTCCTCTGGACCGATAGTACAGTTGTCATCGGCTGGCTATACACAGCAAAGCCGCTGGCCACTTTTGTCAACAATCGGGTCACAAAAATCCATTCACTAATGTCAAAACATTGCATTCAAATTTGCAAAGTTGCTACAAAAGACAATCCAGCTGACATTGCGTCACGGGGATGTACTTTTGATCAACTAATGATCAAAACAATGTGGTTTACCGGACCCACATTTTTCGCTGAACCCCTCACATCAACCATGCTTGACATTTCGCAATATCAAGCGCAACCTGTCACCGAAGAGCTTGCGAAAGGCGACACTCACATCAGTCGACCTTTATATGCTGGAGCAGTAACTTCACAGCCTGTTTCACAACCAGCTAATGCTCATGCACAGCAAGTGCCTGTCAATTTGGACCCCAATTTGTCACAAAATGTCACTCCTCAAAATCCATTTGTCGAAAGTCGACAACGTCACATCCCTTCAAATCCATTCGAAATCGACATTCAAAGATTTTCAACACTGTCAAAATTGTTGCGCACTGTCGTATATCTACTTCGTGTCAAAACATATTGGCTAAATCGCTCTATGCATAAAGCTGCAAAGCGCGAAAGCGAATATTTATCAAAACCCATCACACAAGCTGATCTAAACGAAGCATTTAGACATGTATTGCGCATTTCACAAGCAGAGGAATGTGCCGGTTGCATTTCACAAGCGCAACTTGGCAAACACCACATGCTCAAATGGGACGCGTGGAATAATTTATTATATTGTGTCACGCGTGTGTCTCACAAAGAACACCGAAACCCTTCGTTGTTTTACTACCTGCCAAAGACCGGGTGGTTAACAACGCTAGTAGTTACTCATTTTCATGGGCTTGCTGGTCACAGTGGCATGCTTCACACTTTAGCAGATTTACACGAACACTGCTGGTTGTCAAGTGCCAAGCAGGTAGTTGCAAAAATTCTGCAAAAATGTGTCACATGCCGCAAAGCGGAAGGAGGTCCATTCACATTACCTGATTTTCACACATTACCTGTCACTCGAACTCAATCACAAATCAAACCATTTCAACATATTGGTATTGATTATATGGGACCATAAATTTATTCACAAAACGGTACCCGTCACAGTCAACACATTTTGTTGCTAACATGCTTCAGCACACGCGCCATTCATTTAGAGTCAACTAATAGTGTCTCAACAGCTGACACAATTATGGCTCTAAATCGTTTTATTTCGCGCCGTGGCATGCCGGACACAATTTGGTCCGACAATGCCCCCGCGTTCAAAAATTGTGTCAAATTGCTGCCGGACGTAAAATGGCATTTTATCACAGCCAACAGTCCTTGGCAAGGCGGCGTGTACGAACGCATGGTAGGATTAGTCAAACGCTTACTCAAAAAAGCATGCGGACGACGTTGTCTCACATGGCATGAATTTCTCACAGTCATGCTTGACGTCGAATTCTCCGTCAATACACGACCATTGTCATACTTGTCAAACACAGACATTGGTGCAGCGATATTGCGCCCAATACATTTTCTTTGGGGCACCCCACCACCATGTTACATGGATGAAAAACGTGAGATGGAACTCGATTCCACCACGATTGAACCCATGCGAAAAATTCCAAAAGAGGAATGGGATAAGCTAACGGATGGATCTTTCAATCTCACACCCTCACAAATCTCAAAATCCTACACACTCACACCCCCACGTGTCAATGACGTCAACTGCATTGATGAAATTGCACTCACTTCTGTACCTGAAAAGGACAGAGATGATATCACACTACTTTGGGACCAAATTCGTCACAATCGTGAAGTGCTTTGGTATGAGTGGTCACGTCAATACATTGACCTACTCAAAGATCGAGCTAAAAATCAACGCTTGAAAAAAGGTACAATCAATGAAGCTCCCAAACGTGGCCAAGTGGTGTTAATCACAGATGATAAACAGCCATGCGGCATGTGGCAAATGGGCCGCGTTCACGAAATACACGTGTCAAGCGATGGCAAAATACGTGCAGTCACAGTATTGTCAAGCAACGGCCGTCGCACACGTAGATCTCCATCTAACCTAGTGCCTCTTGAAATCGACACAGAGGACGGTGTTGAATATAAAATCGACACTGAGGTAAAAGATGATGATAATTCACAACCTTCACCTGATAAGGGTGATGATTCACAAACAGATCAATCACATCAACAATCACAATCTTCACAACAAGATGCAAGACGCGCAAACCCACGTCGAACATGTCGCTACACTGGCACATATTCGTTCTGGGGAAACGTGTCGCATTTAATGGCACTCACGTTGCTAATACAGTCAAAATTAGCGAACGCGCTCACATGGACAGATCAATATCACAAAACTTTCAATCTGTGCCATAAAACACGTACTGGTCACGCAATTCAACTTCCGGAAAAAGTAACATGTCACTTTCCTCAAGTTACAGCCATAGAGGATATTGTGGTATCCATATGGACGTTGCGTGTCCAGCCGCAAACGACACCAATTTATAGATGCTTTCAACAAGAGCATACTATAGTCACGTATATGAGTCTGGTGGGCGGAAAAGCTATGCTGCCACCAGAAATCATTAAAAACCACAGAGTCACAACTTACGATTGCATGATCGCCTACCAAAATAAAACTTGGAAAGGCGAACCCTTAATAAAAATTGGTCATGCATTGTGGAGCACCAACAAATCACTTCACATCGATTATTGTTACTTTTGTCACAATCTGAGTAACACAGTAATGAACTTTCACATAGAGGAAGGTGTGGTCGCAAGTCTTGACGGAAAGAAAATTGTTTCCGAAATTCAAGATCTGTCACATTGCAACCCACAAGCCGGCTATTGTTATGACAGCGACAATGGCGTTTCTTTATGGAATGCTACTGCCTTTAACAAGCAGTGTGCATTCCAAGAAATTGGTCAATTTGATGCGCAATATTCACAAAATCATTACATAGTGGAAAAATTGCAAGCTGCATTTTCTGTCACATGGAGATCACAACAATTTCCAAATAATGCAGAATGCGTGCCAAAAGACGCAAAATATATTGACCAGGGTTCGGCATTCATTCAATTTCTTCGATATCAACTTAAGAAATTGAAAAAACCTGAAACCGAAAAAGCTCCTCTTCACTTCAAACTCGCACCAAATCTTGATGTTGGCGTGTTTCACTTACTCACAGCCCGTCAACAATATGAAGTTGACAAAATTGCACATCTAGAACAAAAACAATTTGGATCAATCTGGCAGCAATTATGTCACATCCGTCAGACCCAGCTAGATATAATTCATGCAATTGTCACATTCAATCCCACGCTTGGCTTGCGAGCATTGCTAGGACGTCAAAATCTCTATGCTGAATGGCATGGAGATATATTAATGTTCTGGGATTGTAAACCTGTCACAGCAGAAATTATTTATTTTCAACATGAATATAACAATACTTGTTATAAATTTCTGCCGGTCAAAGTCACAAATCACCCACATATTATGTTCGTTGCTCCTGGTACCAATGATCTGATCACACATTCACCAATAGATCATTGTCTCATGAAAGATCACAAATATTATCAATTAAATGATAATTCATGGGCCAACGAAAACGGACCAACGAATTTGCACGTCACAAAACTCCCAATCGAATTAATTTGGGCTGGCTCGTGGAAACCATTCACACTAAATGTTTCCGGGTCACCAGGTGTAAGCATGACTGATATTGCATTCAGTATCATGGCTGCACATCATCACTTTCAAAATTTGCAACGACTCGAACAACAAGTCACACGTTCAGTCGATTATATTGCAACAAAATCCAACGATCCTAAAGCAGTGCAAGCATATATTGCTGGCATTGGCCAAGGGGTTGGTGCATATTTTGAAGGTGTAGGAAAAGAATTGGGTCACATCATTCACGGTAGTGTCACAGGTGGTGTGTCTGCGTTAGACACGTTACTTACTGGGCCACTTCAAACAGCTGTGAACATCATACTCATTATTATCACAATTGCTTGTATTGGGTATATTGGTTATGTTTACATGCAGTGGCGGCTCGTAACCGGCAGGGGTATGCTGCCAGACATCAAGGGCTTTTTCCGAAGAAAGGGCAGAAGGGACAGAAGCCCAAACAAATGGGAACCCCGTCCGTTCAGCAAGGAAAAATCGGTAAGCGACGGTGACGTAACCGCCAGAAGAAACCGAAAAGCGGCTTCAACAAACCCGCTTTGTCAAGTCAAACCGTCACACAATCGTCAAGTTCGTCACAGTTACCTTCAAAGTTTGTCACACCCCTCAAACGAGTTTCTCCATTCAAACGGCTTTCAGGACGCACGGTACAGCCTAGATCGGATCCCCCGGTCGGTTATAGTACCGAACGCGCCGAAGAAATCGAAATGGAGACGGGGGCGCGCCGGGTCACAAAACCTGCACCCCCCTGCGAGTCACAACCGCAGAGCTCGTCACCAAACGCCAGACTCACAGTCACCGAGCCTGTCACAACGGAAGTCACAATGGAAGACGCGATCCCTGACCGCGAGCCCTTGCAAAAGCGACTCAAGAGATTCGCTGGAGTCGCAGGGCTCCCAGGTGAGCAGCAATCGTCACACCAGACATTTCCCTTTATACCCCAAACTTTTCACAAATTCAATAACATCAATAAAAAACTGGTCAAATCAAAAGTTAAACGATCTAAAAAGATCTGTGACCTTCCTCAAACAAACACCGTCACAATCCGACATAGAGCTCGGAGAGATGGAAGAAAGTCACGATCAAGATCTAGAACCCCCTCCGTACCATTTGACCAATTCAACTCAATCACTTCACAATGTACGACCTCATTCACAACCTCCCATGTCCCCTTGCTATCAAGCCAACCGCTTGCAGCATCGGAGCAATGGCAGCCCACCGAGCCGTCGAAGACGATCGCCGACGAGACCGACACGCTCCGACAAGCCTTCGAGAGGCTTGCCAAGGAATCTGAGAAGCTCCCCAACTGGCCAGGCAGACCAGCGGGGGCCCCAGAAGACCAGGCGCCCGGACACGGGGAAGGCAGCCAACCTGAGGAGGATGCCGTCGAACCCATGGACGAGCATCATGAGGAGGGCCGGGAAAATGCCGGCGTCGAAGACGCCGACGATCTGCTACCACAGGAGTGATGAGAGTATCACAGGCGTTTGATTTTGATTTGTTTCACATCAATTTGCCGAGATTGGCTGAGATAAAATTAAATTAAATTTAATTTTTATTCTAGTTTCGGGAGTGTGTAACATTATCGTAAAATGTAAAAACCTTTAATATTTAAGTTGACGTTCTTATGTTCGCTTTTATATTTAATTAATTCAATTTATTACAATTTCATTTTATTCACATTCCAACTTTAACATCTTCACATTCGTCATTTAATATCTCAAGCGAAGTTGTTTACAACGTGCGCTTCACATTCGCTCACATATTTAGATCTTAGTCATTGCTCACATTCCGCCACATTTCCTTGACAAGCAGCACGCAAATACGCCGTCATGTTTATGTTAAGCGGCGGGCTCGCCCCATGCGGGGGGCCGAGCCCGCGCGCCATTTCAAATGCTGTCTGGCTTGTCTCACATTTTCACTATCTTGTCAGTTTAGCTCGCTTTTCATCGGAGAAGCGAGCGAGCAAGGATTGAACTTTCACAATTGGAAATGTTGGGTAAAAATCGGAGATTAGAGCCGACCGATTGGCGCCAAACCAATCGCCATCGGTCTGGCCCTTAAAAGCCGATTTCACAGCTAAAATCGGCAGTGTTTGCAACCTCGTCAACTTCACACGAATCTCTTCCTAGGATCTAAATAAGCGCCGTAGTCACTTTATTAGGTCGCTTGTTTTTGGTGCTAAGTTTGACTCTTGGTGCTTTAAGTCACCTCAGTGCTTTATTTCACATCAGCGCTGTTTAAGGTGCCTGTTCTCACAACCGCGCCACTTAATTGTCGCCTTTTGTCATAATTAAGTGCCTTCTTTAAATTGCCTTATTTCTCCGGTAATTCGAGCTTCTCTTGCGTTTTAATTAAGTAATTAATTTAGTTGTAAATTAATTCCTTTGTTTACGTATATTTTTATATATATTTTATTTACACTTATTTCTTTGTATTTAATTGTCTAAATAAAACGTTCGTCAAAACCTTTGGTAAACAATCTAAATTTGCTTCACACTAACTCACGTCAATTCACTTCAACTCAACTAATCACATTTGATAAAATAACGGAACGTCAACTAGAGACGACGCTTCACGTCAACTTTCATACATTCACATTTGTCCTCTTCCTCGGTTAGGAATAGGAGCTGGTTCACAAGTCATTTCAACAAGTTCCGTATTATTTTACAGGTTGTGCGTTTTTCGATACATACTTTTTGGTCCGCCGACTGCCTAGTTTACTGTAAATTGTTTGCCAGGCGTCATTCTAGCTACCGTATTTCCTCGAAATACCCCCCGGGGGGTGATTGTTTCATAGTGGTCTCGAGAGGGGGGGGTAGAACGAGGGGGGGTATTTTGGGGGGGGGGGGGTGATTGTTTCATAGTGGTCTCGAGAGGGGGGGGGGTCAAACGAGGGGGGGGGGTATTTCGAGGAAATACGGTAAATGAGTTTTTTATGTCAATTTAGAATAGAACGTACACATTCTGACATTCCGGCAAATATGTACTCAAACAAGCTAAATTGAATATTCGTAGTACTTAACCTGTTAATGTATTCAAGCAGGGGACTTTACTCAAACATGCATATCAATTCAAGCTTTTACGGTATAAAGAGAAATAGGTGTTCTGTGCACTGAACAAGTGTGATGTTTTACAAGTAAATGCTTATAATACATTTAGTTCCATTTAACAAGCACATGGGCGGCTAATCAAAACAATGAGACAGAAATCAATGTAAAGTCTAATTTGCCCAGCATTTTTTTGTTTGGAAAAAGTGCTTGGCTAATTAAACTTTATCGACAGGGAATGCACATAGGTAAATATATTTATTTGTTCGGTTTTTACACATGGGAATTTTGTGACACTTTGTGCACACATGAAATATTTGAAAGTTAGCTACTATTGAAGACTAGTAACAAGAAAGGCGGTATTTAGATCAAACTTTACAAATTTACATGTTAGTCACTTAAACAGCGTAGCTTGTAACTTTACGTGCCGCTGAGATTTTGCTCGACACTTGTCAACCTGTAGAATTCGCCCAGGCATTTCACATCGAAAATCCCCACCCCCACAAACGTTTTTCCCCAACTTCCTTTTTCCACCCATACACACACAAAACCCCCCAAAACCCCCCAAAAGTCACCTTGCCGCTCAGCCACCGCCCCATTGACCTGCCCCCGCGCGTATCCAGGGAGCGGCACATTAGACCCCCTCATTCCGTCGGCGGGCTCGTAGACCCCCTCGCCGGGCACGAGCTGCTTGTCCATCTCCAACGTGTCGTCCCCGTTTTCATCCAAGTTTTTCTCGCGGCTACCCCCGTTGACCGCGAAGGGGTGCTTTTGTAGGAAGGGAAACACGCACGTGGCGCATTCCTGTGGGGGGGTGAATAATGGGGGGTATTTTTGGAGTCTGGCGCCAAAAACTATTGGCGCTGTTTGAAAATGCGTGTGAGATGCGATTCGGGTAGAGGGTAAATCGCTCCTCTGTATGGATAAATAGTGAAAGTGATATATAGGTAGGTAGCTAAGCTGTTTCTGTGATTTACCCACTCGCTCCCATTGTAAGCCCCCCCCCCATGGCCAAAATTTGCCGGAAATGCGTAAGTAGCAATTGTTAGTTAGACTTATTGATGTAGGTATTCAGAATGTGCTAATAATGTGCTTAGGTATAAACACAAGTTTTCAACAGAAATTTTGAAAACTCATAAATCAGCTTTGGACGCGTTTGAGTTTTCTACACTTCTCTACACATTAGAAAAAAGATTCATTATAGAAAGCTCAAACGCGTTCAAAGCTGATTTATGAGATTTTGGAGTTTCCGTTGAGCACTAGGTAATGTGTGTCGGCACTATATTTCTATTAGATAGACGTGTCAAGTGCGATGCAGAAAAATGGCACCACGGGCGATTTTTGCTATGGCGCCAGTGCCATGCCATCCTCTTTCAACCCTAGCGCTTTTCTATCAGTAATGCTGCGATTACAGCTCGGGCGTAAAATTGACAGGGCGTAAAATTGATTTTGGGCGTAAAATTAATTACAGGTGAATGGATGAAGATATGGCATTGTAATTTTAGACAAAGAAAGCGCACATGCAGATGTTGCTTGTTTCCAAAGCTCATCAGTTTATTTTGATTGTACTAAAAGTTATGAATTTTGGCGCAAAGTTTTTTTATTTTACGCCCTAATTTTATGCAACTTACAGCTCATAATTGGAAAAATTGTGCTAAAATTCACAACTCCCCGTACGATTTAAATAAACTCATGAGCTTTGGACACAAGAAACGTCTGCATCTAAGCTTTCTTTGACTGAAATAACAATGTCGTATCTTTATCCATTCATATGTAATTAATTTTACGCCCAAAATCAATTTTAAGCCCGGTCAATTTTACGCCCGAGCTGTAATCGCAGCATAATGGCGCCCCAAACGGCAATAAAAAAACTTTTAAACCCATTTTATGCCGATACGACGTTTCCGGCGGATAACAAGGAAGCAAGTTGCATCAACAAAATATAAGTACAGGTACTTTTTCGGAGGAACCGTAAACGTATTTACTAAGTACTCGAGTATACATTTTTTGTGTATACGTTTTAACAACTATGCTAGTACCTAAAACACCAAACCTACAAAAACAAAACTCACCAAAAAGGCCATTCTCAACTGGGAGTTCACCAACGTATAAATCGGCAATCTCAAAGACAATGCAATCATCATCATCATATTTACCAAATCAGCCGTCAACTGATATAAAAATCCATCGTTTAGAAGCCATTCGACTTGCAAAAATTCCATTACAGTGACTGTCACATCGATTGCATTCGCTATCAGATAAGAACATACATTTAGTACTGTGATGCGAGTTGCTTCTCGGATTTTTTTCTGGGAAATTTGGGGGGGGGGTATAATTCGAGGTGCCAATTTTGTTAGGGGAAAATTGCCAAGAAAGAAGGGAAATGGTATGTAAGTAAACTGCTAGATCAAGTGACTACCAAAACTTGAATGTAGTAAATTGTAATAATTTTATAAGAAGTTCTACTTTTTTTGTCACTCGTTCCACAGTTGTTAAAACTAACAAACTTTTTTCAAAGTATAAGTAAACGTAAAGTTATCATTTTTACCCACTCCCTGACTACAGAAAATATAAAGTAAAATTTGAGTAAATGTGAGTACCGTATTTCCTCGAATTACCCCCCGGGGGTTTATTTTTTCAGAGTGTAAATTTTGAGAGAAAAACATGAAAAATGCACCAATAACCACCATTTATAAGTTTTTACAGCCTTATATAAGGATGTAGATGGTATAAACGATGTTCTAACGTAACACAGTAAGTGTTTTGAACGTCTGTTATGCATTTCCCAGACCACAAATTCATAGTGCCCATTTTGAGGGGGGTATTTCGAGGGGGGGGGGGTATTTCGAGGAAATACGGTAAAATACTTTTCTCCCAGAAAAGTGAGTATTTTTGAGAAATTTTGCTCCAATTTTCACCCAAAAACCACTAGGTAATTTTCACACCCTCAAAACCTTTCACTCTTAAAAAAACCCTCCAAAACCCTTCAAAATTCCAAAAAACTCACTGCTCGTGCCTCTCTCATTCTGGCATCGCCAACACTTTTCATAGTGGACACAATCATAACATTTAACACCAACATCACACCGAATGGCAATAATCTGGTGGCTATATTTCTGACATAAAATTTGAAAAAACCCGAATACACGTTCGGCGTGCGGACCAGATCTGTTTGATCTAACATCCAGATGAAGTATGGGTTGTTTTGACAACTTTCGTATAGCTGAAATGGGGGGGGGGGTTATTGGAGGAAATTGGTTGATTTTGTTCTATTGTTTAAAAAATGAACACATTCTATTGAGAGCGAAATACCATATACCATCTGAAAAATGTACCGGAATGATGTTTTGCCAGAATATTATTTATATACTGTCACTAAACTGAACTGACCGTGCGCTAAACAAAGAGCCAAAACCGAAACTTGAGTGAATAATGTCGAAAGCAGCAAATCGTGAGGAAAAGCGGCGCCAAGCGCCAGGGTAGAAAATTGGAAAATATTTAAATGCCTGCTCGTCCCCCCTTATTAATTTACAACCATCTTGCAATAATTACCGCATAAATCCCTATTATTCAAACAAAAACCAGCCACAAAGCGCACAAACCCTGGGGTACAATTCGAAGTATACGGTAGCTTTGAATACAACCGCCAGCGTGAGCGCTATGCCGCACAGCAGGTAACGTTTGCTGCTAACCCACACCGCCATTTCCTGAAACGGTGTTATCTGAGCTGAAATCGTGTTGCGAAATATGTAATGTTTTGTGGCAAATAATTTTAAAAAATTATCATGGTTTAAATTTTTTTGCCGCTTTCGCGACAACTTGAACGGATACCGTATTTCCACTAAATTTTTTATATTCCGTATTTGCTTGAATAATTCCCCCACCTTGAATAATTCCCCCATTCGGATAATTCCCCCTGTTAGACGAGTGAGGAAAAATAATACCCACCAACGAATAACGATTTGAACAAAACTGGCATGTTATTTTGTGAATAAAGCATATTTCGTGAAATGACTTGAAAGGAATATTCTTGAAAATTTTGGCGAAGTAATAATTCCTCCCCTTCAATAATTCCCCCTGGAATAGTTCCACCTCAAAAAGTTTGACGAAATAAAAACTCCCCATTAGTTTATGGTATTTTACGATTTACGAGATTGATATTCAAATCGAAAAATTTAATTTCGATAGAATAATGCTCAACATTCAATGCGACCCGAAATCCAACGTGCACAGTAATTCATAAACCCTGGCAATTTATACCACATCTGCCTATCCCATTTTTTTTTAAAACAAAAAAAATCAACAAAAAACCGCTAAAAACCTTTTTATCAGTGGACACCAAATATCTCTCAATAGTGGATGCGACCAAAATGTAGCAATTAGCTGTGATTGATACATGGGAAGCGGTTAACATCCAAGGTGTGTTTAGTACCTGCGATTTTTAGAAATGCACTCTTAAAGCTACCTTTACAGCTTGACAGGTAAATAAAATGTAGCCGAAAAATTTGTATTTTCATGCTTTTTAGACTTTTAGTTTTCAGTTTCGGACTTTTCAGTTTTAGCGAAATTAACAGATCTCCCATCTGCATGCGCAAATAAACGATGGGAAACCCTCTAGGAAAAAGTGCTTAAATTTTTAAGCGTTGGTTTTCTAAAATGACTTCAAATTTCGAATTTATTCCAAAAATAGTTTTCGCAATTCTCGATTTTTTGGAATACTTTTAGAATTTTGTAATGTTTTCCACTAAATAATTGTTATTCAAAAAAAATTCGATACGTTTTCGAATTTCTGAATTTTTTGCCATCGTTAGCGCAAATCGATTTGCACAGGCACTTTGTGTACCCAATAAGCACAAAAATACTCATCCCGAGTACCCGATACTTTTGGATAAGTGCCAATCTTTGCATAACTCACCCAAAATCTGAACAGTGCCGGTATATCCAATTCCCATTTCCACACATCCACTCCAATTAACGGGAAAAATGTGACGCTGTTAAAAATGTCCGTGATTGCCAAGAAGATAAGCCATAGGAAGTTGGATCTTCTGAAATTTTGAAAATTGGAATTTATACACATTGATTTTGATGTCTGAAAAATAACACCTCCCTCTGGTGTCAATTCGGTAAGTAAACAAGTGACAAGTGGTTTGTAGTAAGTTGCATAATTAAGTAATATTTCAAGTGGTAAGCTTAGCAATATAATTTTTGAATGAATATGATTCACAGTGAAAAAGTGTGTGACGCGTGGTGACGTCTCATTCTCACGGACACACAGTGCCAGTCTGGCGCAATGTGTGTAACATTATCGTAAAATGTAAAATCTTTAATATTTAAGTTGACGTTCTTATGTTCGCTTTTATATTTAATTAATTCACTTTATTACGATTCCATTTTTATTCACATTCCATTTCTTAACATCTTCACATTCGTCATTTAATATCTCAAGCACGTTGTTTACAACGTGCGCTTCACATCGCTCACATATTTAGATCTTAGTCATTGCTCACATTCCGCCACATTTCCTTGACAAGCAGCACGCATATACGCTGTCATGTTTATGTTAAGCGGCGGGCCCGCCCCGAGTGGGGGGCCGGGCCCGCGCGCCATTTCAAATGCTGTCTGGCTTGGTTCACATTTTCACTATCTTGTCAGTTTAGCTCGCTTTTCATCGGAGAAGCGAGCGGGCAAGGATTGAACTTTCACAATTGGAAATGTTGGGTAAAAATCGGAGATTAGAGCCGACCGATTGGCGCCAAACCAATCGCCATCGGCCTGGCCCTTAAAAGCCGATTTCACAGCTAAAATCGGCAGTGTTTGCAACCTCGTCAACTTCACACGAATCTCTTCCTAGGATCTAAATAAGCGCCGTAGTCACTTTAATTAAGTCGCTTGTTTTTGGTGCTAAGTTTAACTCTTTGTGCTAAAAGTCACCTCAGTGCTTTAATTCACACTTGCGCTGTTTGAGGTGCTTTATTCACAACCGCGCCACTTAATTGTCGCCTTTTGTCGTAATTAAGTGCCTTCTTAAAATTACCTTATTTCTCCGGTAATTAGAGCTTCTTTTACATTTTATTTAAGTAATTAATTTAGTTGTAAATTAATTCCTTTGTTTACGTATATTTTTATATATATTTTATTTACTTTTATTTCTTCGTATTTAATTGTCTAAATAAAAACGTTCGTCAAAACCTTTGGTAAACAATCTAAATTTGCTTCACACTAACTCACGTCAATTCATTTCAACTCAACTAATCACATTTGATAAAATAACGGAACGTCAACTAGAGACGACGCTTCACGTCAACTTACATACTTTCACATTTGTCCTCTTCCTCGGTTAGGAATAGGAGCTGGTTCACAAGTCACTTCAACAAGTTCCGTATTATTTTACATGGCGCAGCGAGCAGGGTGACTAATTAAACTAATTGGTCACTCTAATTAAGTCGTCTCGCGCGAAATTTCATTGGAAATTGCTTTTCACAGCCTGAGTCACAAGCACGAGGTTACGGTAATATGGTTTTGGACGCAAAATCGTTAGTAGCGCGTGCATATTTACTTACGATTTTACAAGTACAAGTCACAATAAACGAAATATTTATTTTTATTATTTTATTTCGTTCACAGCTAGCTACCACTTTGCTAATAAGCAATCAATCGATCGAGATTTGCTATGGAGGAACGCGTACGCGCTCAGCGAGGCGCTGCCGCCGCCGCAGCTATGCCTGTGAGCAATGTAGATGAGTCCGACACAACTCATCCGTTGACTCAACATAGCCGGGCGTTGACTGGAGTGCGCAACGGAGTGCTACGTTTCACATCCAAACCGATTCCTAAAATCGTTAAAGACGAGTCACAACCCGCCGCCGTAAACATACGCGCGGCGGAGGAAGTATTAGAATTACTTCAGGCCTACGGCTACCAAGCTGAGATGAAACGCTCAGACCTGTCTGCGGCTATGGACAAATTCACAACTATTGTCCAAGATCACATCACAAGCCTGGACAGAGACGAGGACGGAGTGGCCGAAGAGATAAAGAGCGCCAACGCAAAATTGGAGCGTGCGCTCTACTCGGGCTCGAACAACGCGATGATGCTCATGGATGAGCTGGAATCGAGGATGGCGACCGCCCAAGCGCAAATCAAATCCGCGGAAAGGTTGATACTTTCCTTGAAAGGTCAGTCAAACGTTGATTTAACTACTCAACCCCCTTCACAACCCCCTTACAACAATGTCAATATGGGAAGTAGTTCTCAACCTTCACAACCGGAAACTTTGTTAAAGTTACCTAAAATCGAGCTTGCTAAATATAACGGTGATCCGTTAGAATGGGCAGCTTGGTGGGAGATTTTTCGAGCTCAAATTCACGACCGAGCTAATTTGTCAAATGGTATGAAATATACATACCTCAAGCTCAGCCTTATCGGTCCAGCAGCGGAACTGCTGGCCGGATTAAAAGGTGATGGTCGAGATTACAATACAGCGGTCACCATGTTAAAATCAAACTTTGGTGAAACGCATAGGGTACAAGCCGCCCTTTGGGATAAATTGTATTCACTTGAAAAACCTTCGTCAAGAGGAGACTCCCTCACAAATTTCACACGAACCCTTTTGTCAACTCTCAATCAACTTAAAGAAAGGGGTGAAAGTGTCGATTCTGGTGCAGTGTTAAGAATAATTCGTGGTTATCTTCCCGATAATATTGTTCTTGCCATCACAGAAGAACACCGGAATTTGATGCGCACTGCTGCAACCGACGACACAGAACTCACAGTCGTCAGGTTTGTTGATGCATTAACTACCATTGCTCGTGCTCGGTTAGATGCGATGAAAACTGAACAACAAAGTTCACAATCTTCAAATGTTGTTCAGAAATCACAAAATTCATCGTTGAAAAAGCCACAAAATGGAGGTGGTTGGCAACAGCAAAAGAAAAAAGGAAATAAATCACAAAATACCTTTTCAAAACAAAAACCTATTCACAATACGGTTGCTTTTGCTGGTACCAATGCTAATGTTGGAAAGCAACAAGGAAAAAATAAAAATTCCACTCAACCTCCCAGAACTCCAGCGATCGGAGCGATTAGTCAAAAGCAGTCCTCACAACCTGCTGCTGACTATCGCAAGCCGAAATTCGAGTGCTTGTTCTGTGGCATCAAAGAGCACTACACAACCGACTGCCCTCAATACGTCACACCGAGAGAGCGCACTGAACGGTTGCAAGCTTTGGGCGATGTGTGCACGCGCTGCACACGCAGAGGCCATCAAGCGGCACAATGCACTCAACGATTGAGTTGCTACTATTGTCGCCAGATTGGTCAGCATCACGGGGCGTTCTGTCCTACCAGACAGGCACCCGCCAGGCGTCAGGTAAACAATTCACAAAATAAAGCCTTTGTCAAAGCAACGAGCGCTAATTTTGTCAACGCTCAGGTAATCACAACGGGCGCGGCTTCGTCACATGCACCGCCATCGTATCCGCCTTCACACACGGAACCGATGAGCGTGTGTGTCATTCCCCCGGACGAGAACGATTTCCGGTGGAGACAGCATACGCTGTATCAACTGGATATGGACGGCCCGCTGGACATGGGCGAATGGCCGAGGCCCGCGAACGAGCTCCAGGCTAGAGCTCAAGAGGAAGCCCGCAAGTATCACAGCGAAAATGAGCTGTGGACGACGCTCCGCGCCAGCCTCATCAAGGACGGCATGGACATGGAGACCGTCGAAGCCAAAATCCGCGGCTTCCAGCAGAAACGGTACGAGATGTACCCACACCTCAACCCGAACCAAATGTCATCGTCGGTGCCACTTCAACCCAGTCACAGGCCCACGGTGGAAGTGCTGAGCGCACAAGCAGGTTACGGTAACCCCAACACCGCTACCAGGCAGCAGGCCGAACAAGAATGTGAGTTCGATTTTGCACCTATTGTTCGTTTGCAAGTGGCCCAGGCTTCATTAATTAATAAAGACGCTGAATTAAATCGAGTCACAGACCTTTTGTTAATATTCTTTGACACTGGATGCGAATATTCATACATTAAAGCATCCGTGGCAAATGAGTATAACTTTGAAAACAATGGAGATGTTGTTCTTCAAATGAACGTGTTTGCGACAAAAACGCCTGTCACAGTCAGTACGTTTTTGGTCGAGGCTGTCATGCCTATTTACAAACACGTCGACAATAAGGGCAATATGTTACAAATTCCGCTCACTTTACGTGCAGTGGATAATTTGGCAACATTTGCATGCCCACCTCCTTTGTCACAAGATGACAAAACAGTCATTTATATTGTGTACGGTGAACACGCACAAGAACAATTCGCGGAACCGCTTGAATTGACCGAAATGACTGATGAGTTTTGTCACAAACTATGTCAACCAGATGTAGTCATTGGTCAAGACTATTATTGGAAGTTCGACATTCGACCAACAGAAATCGAACTCCCATCTGGATTGATCATAGTCGAATCAATACTTGGATTGATGCTTGGCGGAAATGCGTCATCACAATCATTTGTCACAACACCCGACATTTCACCACATCAATTCATGGTTTCATGCAGTTCACATGCTTCATCAGCTGTTGCTGTCGGCCAAGAGACATTATTTCAGTTTCACAGTCTCGAGTCAATAGGAATCACAGATGATCCATTATCACATGATGATGACATAGCTGAACAGTTAATTCTGGAATCAATTACTCTCGATCCAGAAACTGGTCGCTATAGCGTGGATTGGCCATTCAAATCAACCATTCAAGAATTGCCAACCAACAATGCAGAAGCATTTCGTCGCTTTCTGTCACTGTTGAAACGGTTTAGAAAAGATCCCGATTTATTCGTCACATACGCGAAAGTCATCTCTGATCAACTTCACAAGGGTGTCATAGAACCCGTCTATGGTTCACAAGATGGTTTGCAAGAACACATCTTACCTCACCAACCTGTCATCACACCTGGCAGATCGACAACATGTCGAATAGTGTATGATGGTTCTGCAGGCAAGCCAAGTCTCAACAATTGCTTATTTCGAGGCCCAGTTCTCACACCACTGGCGCTCGGATTAATGCTTCGCTTCAGAGCCGGAAAAGTAGTGTTATTAGCAGATATTGAGAAAGCATTTTTACAAATTGCTCTTCACCCAAAATCACGCGCTTTCACAAAATTTTACTGGCTGCGTGATGACACCATTCCATCTCATGAAGACAATATTCAAATGATGCAATTCACAAGGGTGCTGTTTGGTCTCACATGCAGTCCATCCATTTTGTCAACTGTTATCAAATATCACCTAGAAGCGGAATTAGCTCACATGCATCCCGCTGAGACCAATGAACGAATGAAACTGGAGCTGTTGCTCAACAGCATTTACGTTGATAATTTAGTTATCAGCGTAGATGATGACAAATATGCAATACAGCTCTATCGTTTAATTAAAGCTGTTTTTGCAAGAGCAAATTTCAACATGCGCGAATGGATGACAAATTCGCCTATGGTTTTGGAGAAAATCAAACCTGATGACCTCAACCCGAAAAAGTCACAATATATCAAAGTAATGGGTCTCGTTTACGATCACATTGAAGACACCATTGCGGTGCCAGCTCCTAAGAAAGATTTCACGCTCATTGTCACAGCTACACGCCGCAATTTGAACAAATTGCTGGCTTCAACATACGATCCTATTGGCGTTACAGCACCCGCGTTATTTCGGTTGAAATTTCGCGTGTCACAAATAATTCAAAGGTGCAATATCACAACCTGGGATGAACTCATCGAAGACCCAGAGGCGGATGACTTACTGGACGATTTAAAACGACATCTCTCGTCCATAAGTAAAATCAAATTCCCGCGCTCATTTCATTCTTTTGGCATCGATGTCAAAGCCGTCACACGGCCATTAGAATTACATGTGTTTTGTGATGCCTCAAAAGATGGATACGCCGTTTGCGCTTATTTGCGTCAAAAAGCGATTTCACCCGACGAATATGGCTATGAAGATGACCGATATTTTAGTGGTTTTCTCACAGCTCGCACAAAACTAGCCCCACTTCCGTCAAAACAAGGTCAACCCCTCACAATCACATGCTTGGAATTGCTAGGTGTCACAATTGGTGCACAGCTCATCGATTATTTACATCATGAACTCGTTGAGCTGGGTGGATGGAAAATTCACAGTAATTTCCTTTGGACCGATAGCACAGTTGTCATCGGCTGGCTATATACCGCAAAGCCGCTGGCTACTTTTGTCAACAATCGGGTCACAAAAATCCATTCACTAATGTCAAAACATTGCATTCAAATTTGCAAGGTTGCTACAAAAGACAACCCAGCTGACATCGCGTCACGGGGTTGTACTTTTGATCAACTAATGATCGAAACAATGTGGTTTACCGGACCCACATTTTTAGCTGAACCTCTCACATCAACCATGCTTGACATTTCGCAATATCAAGCGCAACCTGTCACCGAAGAGCTTGCGAAAGGCGACACTCACATCAGTCGACCTTTATATGCTGGAGCAGTAACTTCACAGCCTGTTTCACAGCCTGATTCACAACCAGCTAATGCTCTTGCACAGCAAGTACCTGTCACTTTGGACCCCAATTTGTCACAAAATGTCACTCCTCAAAATCCGTTTGTCAAAAGTCGACAACGTCACATCCCTTCAAATCCATTCGAAATCGACATTCGACGATTTTCAACGCTGTCAAAATTGCTGCGCACTGTCGTATATCTACTTCGTGTCAAAACATATTGGCTAAATCGCTCCATGCATAAAGCTGCAAAGCGCGAAAGCGAATATTTATCAAAACCCATCACACAAGCTGATTTAAACGAAGCATTTAGACATGTATTGCGCATTTCACAGGCAGAGGAATGTGCCAGTTGCATTTCACAAGCGCAACTTGGCAAACACCACATGCTCAAATGGGACGCGTGGAATAATTTATTATATTGTGTCACGCGTGTGTCTCACAAAGAACACCGAAACCCTTTGTTGTTTTACTACCTGCCAAAGAACGGGTGGTTAACAACGCTAGTGGTTACTCATTTTCATGAGCTTGCTGGTCACAGTGGCATGCTTCACACTTTAGCAGATTTACGCGAACACTGCTGGTTGTCAAGTGCCAAGCAGGTAGTTGCAAAAATTTTGCGCAAATGTGTCACATGCCGCAAAGCGGAAGGAGGTCCATTCACATTACCTGATTTTCACACATTACCTGTCACTCGAACTCAATCACAAATCAAGCCATTTCAACATATTGGCATTGATTATATGGGACCGTTAGTTTATTCACAGAACGGAACCCGTCACAGTCAACACATTTTGTTGCTAACATGCTTCAGTACACGCGCCATTCATTTGGAGTCAACCAATAGTGTCTCGACAGCCGACACAATTATGGCTCTAAATCGTTTTATTTCACGTCGAGGCATGCCGGACACAATTTGGTCCGACAATGCCCCAGCATTCAAAAATTGTGTCAAAATGCTACCGGACGTAAAATGGCACTTTATCACAGCCAACAGTCCTTGGCAAGGCGGCGTGTACGAACGCATGGTAGGCTTAGTCAAACGCTTGCTCAAAAAAGCATGCGGACGACGTTGTCTCACATGGCATGAATTTCTCACAGTCATGCTTGACGTCGAATTCTCCGTCAATACGCGACCATTGTCATACTTGTCAAACACAGACATTGGTGCAGCGGACATTGGACATTGGTGACACAATACATTTTCTTTGGGGCACCCCACCACCATGTTACATGGATGAAAAACGTGAGATGGAACTCGATTCCACCACGATTGAACCCATGCGAAAAATTCCAAAAGAGGAATGGGATAAGCTTACGGATGGATCTTTCAAACTCACACCTTCACAAATCGGAAAATCCTACACACTCACACCCCCACGAGTCAATGACGTCAATTGCATTGATGAAATTGCACTCAACTCTGTGCCTGAAAAGGATAGAGATGACATCACATTACTTTGGGACCAAATTCGTCACAATCGTGAAGTGCTTTGGTATGAGTGGTCACGTCAATACATTGACCTACTCAAAGATCGAGCTAAAAATCAACGCTTGAAAAAAGGCACAATCAACGAAGCTCCCAAACGTGGCCAAGTGGTGTTAATCACAGATGATAAACAGCCACGCGGCATGTGGCAAATGGGCCGCGTTCACGAAATACACGTGTCAAGCGATGGCAAAATACGTGCAGTCACAGTATTGTCAAGCAACGGCCGTCGCACACGTAGATCTCCATCTAACCTAGTGCCTCTTGAAATCGACACAGAGGACGGTGTTGAATATAAAATCGACACTGAGGTAAAAGATGATGATAATTCACAACCTTCACCTGATAAGGGTGATGATTCACAAACAGATCAATCACATCAACAATCACAATCTTCACAACAAGATGCAAGACGCGCAAACCCACGTCGAACATGTCGCTACACTGGCACATATTCGTTCTGGGGAAACGTGTCGCATTTAATGGCGCTCACGTTGCTAATACAATCAAAATTAGCCAACGCGCTCACATGGACAGATCAATATCACAAAACTTTCAATCTGTGCCATAAAACACGCACTGGTCACGCAATTCAACTTCCGGAAAAAATAACATGTCACTTTCCTCAAGTTACAGCCATAGAAGATATTGTGGTGTCCATATGGACATTGCGTGTTCAACCGCAAACGACACCAATTTATAGATGCTTTCAACAAGAGCATACTATAGTTACATATATGAGTCTGGTGGGCGGAAAAGCTATGCTGCCACCAGAAATCATTAAAAACCACAGAGTCACAACCTACGATTGCATGATCGCCTACCAAAATAAAACTTGGAAAAGCGAACCCTTAATAAAAATCGGTCATGCATTGTGGAGTACTAACAAATCACTTCACATCGATTATTGTTACTTTTGTCACAATCTGAGTAACACAGTAATGAACTTTCACATAGAGGAAGGTGTGGTCGCAAGTCTTGACGGAAAGAAAATTGTTTCCGAAATTCAAGATCTGTCACATTGCAACCCACAAGCCGGCTATTGTTATGACAGCGACAATGGCGTCTCTTTATGGAATGCTACTGCCTTTAACAAGCAGTGTGCATTCCAAGAGATTGGTCAATTCGATGCGCAATATTCACAAAATCACTACATAGTAGAAAAATTGCAAGCTGCATTTTCTGTCACATGGAGATCACAACAATTTCCAAATAATGCAGAATGCGTGCCAAAAGACGCAAAATATATTGACCAGGGCTCAGCATTTATTCAATTTCTTCGATATCAACTTAAGAAATTGAAAAAACCTGAAACCGAAAAAGCTCCTCTTCATTTCAAACTCGCACCAAATCTTGATGTTGGAGTGTTTCACTTGCTCACAGCCCGTCAACAATACGAAGTTGACAAAATTGCACATCTAGAACAAAAACAATTTGGATCTATCTGGCAACAATTATGTCACATCCGTCAGACCCAGCTAGATATAATTCATGCAATTGTCACATTTAATCCCACACTGGGCTTGCGAGCATTGCTAGGACGTCAAAATCTCTATGCGGAATGGCATGGAGATATATTAATGTTCTGGGATTGTAAACCTGTCACAGCAGAAATTATTTATTTTCAACATGAATATAACAATACTTGTTATAAATTTCTGCCGGTCAAAGTCACAAATCACCCACATATTATGTTCGTTGCTCCTGGCACCAATGATCTGATCACACATTCACCAATAGATCATTGTCTCATGAAAGATCACAAATATTATCAATTAAATGATAATTCATGGGCCAACGAAAATGGACCAACGAATTTGCACGTCACAAAACTCCCAATCGAATTAATTTGGGCTGGCTCGTGGAAACCATTCACACTAAATGTTTCCGGGTCACCAGGTGTAAGCATGACTGATATTGCATTCAGTATCATGGCGGCACATCATCACTTTCAAAATTTGCAACGACTCGAACAACAAGTCACACGTTCAGTCGATTATATTGCAACAAAATCCAACGATCCTAAAGCAGTGCAAGCATATATTGCTGGCATCGGCCAAGGGGTTGGTGCATATTTTGAAGGTGTAGGAAAAGAATTGGGTCACATCATTCACGGTAGTGTCACAGGTGGTGCGTCTGCATTAGACACGTTACTTACTGGGCCACTTCAAACAGCTGTGAACATCATACTCATTATTATCACAATTGCTTGTATTGGGTATATTGGTTATGTTTACATGCAGTGGCGGCTCGTAACCGGCAGGGGTATGCTGCCAGACATCAAGGGCTTTTTCCGAAGAAAGGGCAGAAGGGACAGAAACCCAAACAAATGGGAGCCCCGTCCGTTCAGCAAGGAAAAATCGGTAAGCGACGGCGACGTAACCGCCAGAAGAAACCGACAAGCGGCTTCAACAAACCCGCTTTGTCAAAGCAAACCGTCACACAATCGTCAAGTTCGTCACAGTTACCTTCAAAGTTTGTCACACCCCTCAAAAGAGTATCTCCATTCAAACGGCTTTCAGGACGCACGGTACAGCCTAGATCGGATCCCCCGGTCAGTTATAGTACCAAACGCGCCGAAGAAATCGAAATGGAGACGGGTGCGCGCCGGGTCACAAAACCTGCACCCCCCTGCGAATCACAACCGCAGAGCTCGTCACCAAACGCCAGACTCACAGTCACCGAGCCTGTCACAACGGAAGTCACAATGGAAGACGCGATCCCTGACCGCGAGCCCTTGCAAAAGCGACTCAAGAGATTCGCTGGAGTCGCAGGGCTCCCAGGTGAGCAGAAATCGTCACACCAGACATTTTCCTTTATACCCCAAACTTTTCACAAATTCAATAACATCAATAAAAAACTGGTCAAATCAAAAGTTAAACGATCTAAAAAGATCCGTGACCTTCCTCAAACAAACACCTTCACAGTCCGACATAGAAATCGGAGAGATGGAAGAAAGTCACGATCAAGATCTAGATCCCCCTCCGTACCATTTGACCAAGTCAACTCAATCACTTCACAGTGTACGACCTCATTCACAACCTCCCATGTCCCCTTGCTATCAAGCCAACCGCTTGCAGCATCGGAGCAATGGCAGCCCACCAAGCCGTCGAAGACGATCGTCGACGAGACCGACGCGCTCCGACAAGCCTTCGAGAGGCTCGCCGAGGAATCTGAGAAGCTCCCCAACTGGCCAGGCAGACCAGCGGGGGCCCCAGAAGACCAGGCGCCCGGACACGGGAAAGGCAGCCAGCCTGAGGAGGATGCCGTCGAACCCATGGACGAGCATCATGAGGAGGGCTGGGAAAATGCCGGCGTCGAAGACGCCGACGATCTGCTACC
Source organism: Sphaerolaimus hirsutus (assembly GCA_964036195.1). Taxonomy (NCBI): domain Eukaryota; kingdom Metazoa; phylum Nematoda; class Chromadorea; order Monhysterida; family Sphaerolaimidae; genus Sphaerolaimus; species Sphaerolaimus hirsutus. The sequence goes on from CAXIWS010000900.1 coordinate 52,465, forward strand.
ACAGGAGTGATGAGAGTATCACAGGCGTTTGATTTTGATTTTGTTTCACATAAATTTGCCGAGATTGGCTGAGATAAAATTAAATTAAATTTAATTTTTATTCTAGTTTCGGGAGTGTGTAACATTATCGTAAAATGTAAAATCTTTAATATTTAAGTTGACGTTCTTATGTTCGCTTTTATATTTAATTAATTCAATTTATTACGATTCCATTTTTATTCACATTCCATTTCTTAACATCTTCACATTCGTCATTTAATATCTCAAGCACGTTGTTTACAACGTGCGCTTCACATCGCTCACATATTTAGATCTTAGTCATTGCTCACATTCCGCCACATTTCCTTGACAAGCAGCACGCATATACGCTGTCATGTTTATGTTAAGCGGCGGGCCCGCCCCGAGTGGGGGGCCGGGCCCGCGCGCCATTTCAAATGCTGTCTGGCTTGGTTCACATTTTCACTATCTTGTCAGTTTAGCTCGCTTTTCATCGGAGAAGCGAGCGGGCAAGGATTGAACTTTCACAATTGGAAATGTTGGGTAAAAATCGGAGATTAGAGCCGACCAATTGGCGCCAAACCAATCGCCATCGGCCTGGCCCTTAAAAGCCGATTTCACAGCTAAAATCGGCAGTGTTTGCAACCTCGTCAACTTCACACAAATCTCTTCCTAGGATCTAAATAAGCGCCGTAGTCACTTTAATTAAGTCGCTTGTTTTTGGTGCTAAGTTTAACTCTTGGTGCTAAAAGTCACCTCAGTGCTTTAATTCACACTTGCGCTGTTTGAGGTGCTTTATTCACAACCGCGCCACTTAATTGTCGCCTTTTGTTGTAATTAAGTGCCTTCTTTAAATTACCTTATTTCTCCGGTAATTAGAGCTTCTTTTACGTTTTATTTAAGTAATTAATTTAGTTGTAAATTAATTCCTTTGTTTACGTATATTTTTATATATATTTTATTTACTTTTATTTCTTCGTATTTAATTGTCTAAATAAAAACGTTCGTCAAAACCTTTGGTAAACAATCTAAATTTGCTTCACACTAACTCACGTCAATTCATTTCAACTCAACTAATCACATTTGATAAAATAACGGAACGTCAACTAGAGACGACGCTTCACGTCAACTTACATACTTTCACATTTGTCCTCTTCCTCGGTTAGGAATAGGAGCTGGTTCACAAGTCACTTCAACAAGTTCCGTATTATTTTACACAATGGGTATTCTCGCACTCTGTAAAGTGTCACGTTAAGTGTCAAAGTGTATTCAATGTGCCAATTGAAAAAAAAAGAATTAAAAATTAAAATTAAGAAACGACTATTTATTACTGCACTTTTGCATGTTGTATGACATTTGACAATATTGCACAACAATCTGCAAATTTATATGACACTTTACATGACATTTGACACTTTACTGGGCAACTTTATACTTTACATGGTGACCGACTGCAACAGGAACTGGGAACCACATCACTGGGCTTCTTACCAAACACATTTTAGCAACCCATCTCACTTCGCATCACATCAAAAAAACCTCACCTATGCTCTCGTTTACTGGTCAAAGCGAACAGAATGAACGCATTTTCAAACGTAGCCAGCGCCGCAAACGAACACCCGATAACTCCGATCAGAACGAAGCTCTCTGGGCCATTGTAAAGTCCCTGAAAATCGGGCAAACTTGTGGATTTTTTTCGGTAGAAATGGTGATACGCACATCTGCCCGTTACGCACATTTGCCCGTTTTTTCACTTGACACTTTTCCAAGTGATTTTCAGATATGAGTGAAGTGAAAAAAGTTCACTTATGTCATTGCGCAACTTTTTTTTCTTTACTCATATCTGAAAATCACTTGAAAAAGTGTCTAGTGAAAAAAACTGGCAAATGTGCGTAACGGGCAGATGTGCGTTTCAGGCCTGCCCCAAAATGGTTCGGTTACTTGTTTTAGAAGAATATCAGTCGGTTCCACATTTTTGGTATACTCGGCGGACATGATACTCTGCCCTCGCACTGATTTATGTCTCGTGTTGGAAGCGTGCCAATGATTATCAAATCATGCGATTTCCGTAAAAAGATGGAAAAAATTCATCGATGTGAATATATAAATGAATAACATTATAACGACAATCATTTTTGTCATCTTTTTATGAAACTCGCACGCGTTAACCATCATTGGCGCACTTCCAGCGGGAACCACGCGTGCAAGGTGTCAAGTAACCGGAGTATACCGTAATCGACACTCTTTGATTGTTTATTGTGGGACTGAATAAAGGATGGCGTCCACATCAAATTAGTGGTGGAAAACTCGCTGGGGAAAATGGCGCCATGGCGTAGCTGCCTATGGCGCCCGCAAATGGCGCCATTTCATTCCCTCACTACATGAAATCGATATAGGTAAATATAAATCTTTTCTCACCTGCAGAGTTTCCGGGTCGCTAACATTGTGTGGACAAATATGGGTCTCATTTGTATCATTTCCAGACATTGTTCATCTGTTTAAATATGTTTCATGTCCAAAGAGTTCAATTTCTTGCGAGGACATAACTAAACTTGTCTGAGAATATTTCTCGACTGTATTTATTAATTACAAAATTCGAATATTATCTGATTTTTGCACATTTTTGTCGACGTGAATATTAGATAAAACTTTACTGTAATTTAAATATTTTCCAGTAAAGCAGGCATTCTGTGACGTTGATGGATTGGTTGTTCCATAAAATTTTAATTGGCTTAGCACTAAATTTTCAAAGTAAATATGAGGGCATTAGATCTCAACAGGTAAGGAATTGTGTACGTAGAATATGAGTAGAAAGAACTCACAGCAAAAAATTGGGTGTGTGATGCGGGGGTGCACTGATACGCGCATCTTCCGATACACAATAGCCATTTTTCACTGTTTTTCACTTGACACATTCTGATTTTCAGATATGAGTGAAGTGAAAAGAGTTCACTAATGTCATTGCGCAACTTTTTTCACTTTACTCATATCTGAAAATCACTTGAAAAAGTGTCAAGTGAAGAAACGGGCAAATGTGCGTATCAGGCCTGCCCCTGTGATGCGTCGGGAAGCGGGCTGTATGCGATTGAAGCGGCGCTCTTCCACACGCTTCAGCACGCTTCACCAAGAATCCTGAAATTTGTGGTGAAGTGTCGTCCACACATGTCACCTAGCTTCCCCAACACTTCACACGCTTCCAAAAATGTGGAAGACACTTCACGCTGCATGGCGCTTCCACACGCTTCGCGCACGTATACATTTGCGTGCCAGCACCATATAAACTGCGTGAAGTACCTTCACGAAAAAATTTGTGAAGCGTGTGGAAGTGCAGAGCAGCTAGGTGAAGCTTCGGGAAGCGTTGGCGTGAATGCACTTCACGACGCTTCACCGCGCATCCAAACACCTATTTTTTGCTGTGACCTTCCAGTCGATAAAGTGTGCCAAGAAATAACTCCCATGGGGACTTATTTAAGGATTTGCGGTATTGACGTTCTAAAATCAGTGAACATCAAATTCACAAGGTTACAGCCAATCACCAGTAAAAAATACTCACTGACTACACACATTCCAATGAATCTACCATAACCCATTTGACAAAACTCAAAAATGTCTTTTTCGCATTACACTGCTCTCACTTATTGAATTTAGTTTTAGTGCAGAATTTTTCACATCTCTGTATTCATGAAAATAGGTTGTTCACTGCATTTATCCAAAATTCTTTGTAAAGCGCTCAGTCCAAACATTCTGCATCTGTTCAAACGACCACCAACAGAAATAAGGGATAATTTGATATTTCCCATCACTTTTGACACTTGCACGCATTTTACATTTTACAGGGTCTGCGAGTGGCTCCTGGGGGCAGTCCCAAGCCCTGTAAAGTGTAAAGTAAAGTGTCAAATGTAAAGTCAAATGCAAATTGCAAGTTTACTTTGCATTTGACTTTACATTTGACACTTTACTTTACACTTTACAGGGCTTGGAATTGCCACCAGGGGGCAGTTCCGCGAATTGAGAAGTGAGAAGTAAAATGGTAAAAGCGAAGAGAAATTACTTTTTCTTTTTATTACTTCGCCTTTGCCAATTCACTTGCCATTTCACTTTGCTTTTGCCAATTTACTTCGCATTTGCCATTTTACTTCTCACCTCTCAATTTGCGGAACTGGCACCTGAACCACACATTCAATCCGCTACAATTACAAGCATTCTTAAAAAGTAAATTATACTTACAATAATTAATTCCACCCGAAAAAACGCTTCCGGCACATTGAATTTCAGCCCAGACTAACAGAAAACCGCATATAGAGCAAAGGTGTTTTTAGTAAACGTGTGTACAAACAGAAATCGACAGTAATTTCTTTTTAAGTGACAAAATGTTTTCCCCCGTGACAAGTCGGCGCGAAAGTTGACCGCGCAAAAATCTTCTAAGTGCCACCTTTAATTTTATTATGTGTCATCAAAATGGTTGATTTATGAACGGGGGAACAGGGCAGTCCGGACAGATGGAAGCGATGTTATTGGGTGGAATGTCGCTGCACACACCAGTTGACCGATGAAATTTCAAAAATTGGTCAACTCATAAATCAGCCGTGAATGTATTTGAGTTATACTCGGCGTACATGATACTCTGCCGTCGCACTGATTTATGTCTCGTGTTGGAAGCGTGCCAATGATTGTTAAGTCATGCGATTTCCGTAAAAAGCTGAAAAAAATTCATCGATGTGAATATGTTAATGAAAAACATTATAACAACAATCAATTTTGTCATCTTTTTAAAAAACTCGAACGCGTGCACCATCGTTGGCACACTTCCAGCGGGAACCACGCGTGAAAGGTGTAAAGTAACCGGAGTATATTTGAGTTGACTAGAGTGAGTAATTTTTACTCTCCGTCAACCGTAGTTGACGAACACTTAATTCCAGTCAACTCAAATGACATTCAAAGTTGATTTATGAGTTGACCAGACTTTTAGTTTACTGACATCAAACTAGGTAGTGTGTGCAGCGTCAATGTTGTCAGTGGACTGGGCAAATTCTAGTGCGACTTTGGTGGGTCCAAAAGTTGGTGTGAAAATTGTTTGTGAGTAAAAATTGACTCAAAAGTTGTAGCACAAAATTCCCATTTTGAATCACAGTATACTCGGCGTACGTGATACTCTGCCCTCGCACTGATTTATGTCTCGTGTTGGAAGCGTGCCAATGATTATTAAATCATGCGATTTCCGTAATAATATGAAAAAAATTCATCGATGTGAATATGTTAATGAATAACATTAAAACAACAATCAATTTTTTCATCTTTTTATGAAACTCGGACGCGTTAACCATCGTTGGCACACTTCCAGCGGGAACCACGCGTGCAGGGTGTAAAGTAACCGGAGTATACCTAGGTGTCAATGTGACCAAAATTGTGTATCAGTAATTTGAAGTCATAATTTCATTTTTTCACCTTTTTCTTTTTAATTTAGGATTTGCACAACGAAAATATGTAAAAAAATGTCCAAAACCGGCAGCTCCAAAAGTAAAGTGTTAGAAAATGCTTCTAAACTTTAGACACTTTGCATGACATTTGACATTTTACAGGGTCTGGGACTGGCACCACGTAAATACACACGCTATTCACATATGTTGATGTAATGAAAAATTGTGAGCTTGCTGTCAAATATTTGCAACTGCAATAAAAAACTTTTATTCATACGCGGCGGCACATTTTTTTCTCATCTCAAGTGAGAATTTAATTCCAGGCGCTTCAAAACAATGAACCCTTGAAGCGCGCTGGATGTGCGTGAAGCGGCGCACTTCCACACTTTACCAGGTAAAATCAACACAACGACTTGAATACCGTATTTCCTCGAAATATCCCCAGGGGGTTTACTTTTTCAGAGTGGAAATTTCGAGGGGATATTTGAGGGGGGTATTTTTCCCTCAGCTCGAAAAGACCTGGGGGTAATTCGAGGGGGGTTAATTCAAGGGGTTTATTTCGAGGAAATACGGTACTTGAATTGATTTTAAACTTATAAAGGCTTCAAATGTTGAGTCCATTTATTTCTCGAACTCAATACTCAATACTAAACTATCTAATTTTCACATAAATAATTTACTGATAAAATCGGAATAGTGAACAGAAGTGAATAGAATGAATTTTTGGTGATATGACTTTTCAAACCTAAAAGGAATATAGAGTGCAACCAAAAATTACCCGGTTAGTGTGGGTCACAAACTGCGCAAAGACACTTCACAAAGTTATTTCTAAGTAGTTAAGTGCTCTGGAGCAGAGTTGTTAAAATACCGGTATTTTTGGAAAGTGTAAGTGTAAGTGTAAATACACTTTCCAAATTTTGAGTATGGATACCAAAAGTGTAAGGTATTTTTAAAATACCTAGGAAAGTGTAAAAAAAGTGTAAGTGTAAAATTTTTTTAGAAAGAGCTCTCACTGTTGAGCATTAGAAAACACCACCGTTTTCACCTTTAGATCAATTTATTTGTCATTTTCATGCATTATTTCACATTTTACTGCCTTTTTATGAAACATTTCAGACTGTAACAAATACTGTAGTGGTATGAAGTTCCCTAATAATGGCACTTTTCAGTGTTGATATTTTACTGATTAAGCAATGCGATACACACTGTTTAAATGCAAGAATAGACATGCAGCAAATGTCAATGCAAAAGCCAGTTGACTTTGTGTCCAGCTGGTGAATTTCCGTTGATCTTGTTCTTTTTGCAAAAGTATGATGAAACTGTAGAATACCATGAGTACTGATCAAAGGTTGAAGATCAAAGGCTAGTTTGTACATTTGCCATAATTTCTACATTCAATGCATAACTGCATATGTGCACTGTGCATTTATTTTTTGTACATGACCCTATTTTATGCTTTCTCAAAAGCATAAAACAGGGCCATCTGAAAGAAAAAAAATACACTTTCTGTACCCGGGTATTTTGCTCAGGAAAGTGTAAAAAAAGTGTATGGGTATTTTGTGAAAGTGTAAGTGTAAGTGTAAATATAAATACCCATTTACCCGGGTATTTCGGGTAAGTGTAAATACACTTTCGCAACTCTGCTCTGGAGCACTTGCCGGGAAATATTGTGAAGCAACAGAAAGTGTCAGTGTAAAGATGCAAGATAGAGTAAGTACTGAAAAACCTGAGAATTCTGCTAGTAAATATGTAGGTATACTCCAACGACATTACACCATACAATGAAATCTACCATATCCCATCTGAATAAAAGAACAAACATAAAAAAATTTTCATCATATTTATCAAAGCAATTTGTTTTTTGATTTTATCAAATCAATTTTTGATATTTGTTCTTTTATTCAGATGGGATATGGTAGATTTCATTGTAAGGTGTAATGTCACTGGAGTATAGTAAGTCCAACTGTGAAGTGCCACAAATGACCGTCTGATAGTACTTATGAAAATTGTGTACCTCGCAATTGGAATTGGCTCCAGGTAAAAAAAGGACATAAGTGAATTGCATTTGAAAATTTATGACACTTGGGGGGACAATTTCTTTGTTCCCAACGGAGCGACATCTTCCACATAAAACGAATCATAAATTTATCAGCAAAAGCAATAGCTATTAAAAAGATAACTTTAAAAGCACCGGGAACTACGATTTCAAGTTTACCGTATTACCTCGAAATACCCCCAGGGGATTTATTATTTCGCCAGCAAAATTTGAGGGGGGGGGATAATTCGAGGGGGGGGGGGGGTTATTCGAGGGGGGTCTATTATTTCGCCAGAAACTTTCGGAAATTCCCCATACGCAGACGTAGAAAAATCTAACAATCACATAGATTTATATGTGTTTATAGGCATATACACAAAAACCCTTCCCTAACGTCACTTAATCATCAGTTTTAACGTGTGTTCTGCATTGTACAGATCACAAACTGCGGTATTTGTCATGTACATTCACGTGACACTCAATTTTAGGGGGGTATTTCGAGGGGGGGTTTATTATTTCCTCAGCCGAAATTTAGGGGGGTATTTCGAGGGGGGGTTTATTATTTCCTCAGCCGAAATTTAGGGGGGTATTTCGAGGGGGGGGGGGGGTTAATTCAAGGGGGGGGGGGGATAATTCGAGGTAAAACGGTATTTTTATAAACTGCCAGAAAAAGTACGACTAAAGCGAGTGAAAAACATGGAATAGGAAAGTGGGACAATTGCTATTTTAAGGTGAAAATCCACTTAGTTCAGTTTCAAAGAGATGCACAATTAGGTGACTCGTTGCTAAAGTTGACAAAACATTTTTAATTTTACTTAGCGTGTATTAAAAAATATATCCGGTGTAGGTAAACGGGAATTCTATTTTTAAGGAATGTAAATTTTTCAGGGTGAATATTTTCCCAGCACGTTTTCATTTTTTAAGACTGGATGTACTCAAAATATACTTCACACTTACATTTTCAAAACGTCCTGTACTCTTAAAAACTCTTAACAACACAACAAACTCATTATTTTGACGACAATATCCCAATTCCAAAGTTTTGTCGCCAAATCCCCAGACAATTTGCAGTCAGAAAATTAGTCTACTAAATATCGAAGAAAAACACTCTAGAAGTCTGTACGTACACAAAATTTTGGTCGAGTTTTCAAATTAAAACCGTGAAAACTAGCACGTCAATAAACCAATCCCAGAATTCTATCCAAGAACAAAATACCCCCGCGATGGCATAAGTTGTATACCGTATTTCTTCTAATAAAAGTGCGCCGTTCTATTTTTTTCGTCAACTTTTTTTCCTGCCTTTCTATTAGAGGTGCCGTTCTATTGGAGGCTGCCGTTCTATTGGAAGTATGCCGTTCTATTAGAAGAAATACGGAAGTATAATGTTGTATACATGGTGGAGAGCAAAGTACGCACCGAATCCTACCAAAATTTAATTAATAAAATCATGTGATACATTTCGTATTCAATTATTCTATAGTCAAAACGAAATATTATGATGAAATACTGTATAATTTTTGGTTCATAATTCAGATGGGTTATGGTAGGTTTCTATACGACCGTATTTCCTCGAAATACCCCCCCTCGAAATACCCCCCCTCGAAATACCCCCCTCAAAATGGACACTATGAACTTAGGACACTATGAAAACAGCAGTATGTTTGCATGGGCAATGCTGTGACATCGATGTGATGATTTTACAGAATAAAGACAAAAAAATTTTCACTTTAAATAATATGTTAAAATTGCATTAGATTAAAATTTGTAAAATAATCAATTAATTACATGTATGTGATAATCAAACTTCTAAAGAGAAAACCCCCAAATTTTTCAGATCATGGAATGTGCATCATTTTCCAGGTCATAAATCACTTTGGATTTGGGTGGTGTGCCATTGGCAGAATGCTCGATACCAAAGGGTGATTGAAGTAATGTTAGGTGACATTCTTTATGTTTTTGTTGACATTGGAATTTGTTAATTCTTGTATTGACATTTATATATATTTCCTATATACTGTATCCTGTGCGGAAGGACCAGACCTAATCTTGGCTGTCCCTTATGTATGAGTAAAATTGCTTGTACGTTGATCTGCTCTACCTTTAATTAAATTAAATTAAACTTATAAACCCCCTCCTCAAAATACCCCCGCCCCCCAAATTTAGTGTATAGAGAACGTAAATGACAAAGGCTGCGGTTTGTCATCTGGGTAATGCAAAACACACGTTAAAAACGATGACTCTGTTATGTGAGAACAGTGATATTACGTCTACACACTTATACAAGTCTTTAGAGTCTTATAAATGGCGATTTTTGTTGCATTTTCGACGTCTGCGTACGTTTCAGACGACAATTTAGTACTTGGTTTTCAAAAAATTTCTGTCGAAATAATAAACCCCCCCCCCTCGATATACCCCCCTCGTTTAACCCCCCTCATAATTCTCACTCTGAAAAAATAAATCCCCCGGGGGTATTTCGAGGAAATACGGTAAGTGTGATGTCCGCCGAGGATAGCGGTTATCATTCTTATGTGTGCCGATTGTAGTACTTGATTGAACTAATGTCTCACACAAGCGGAGAGAGCTTAGAGAAGCAATAAACTACCTAGGGCTCATTTCTGCCAGTTGACAAGTGACAAGAAAATTACTAAGTGTCAAGTGAAGTGGTAAATGGGGAGTCAAGACTTGACTTGGAAAATGTTATCGAATTTTCCAATTATTTGTTCGCCGCTAGAAAAACACTTGAATATAATATTTTCGATTTCAATTGCGTATAAAATGAAAAAACAAAAATAATTCAACACATCAATTTAGCTGGATCTACTCATAGCAGCAGAACGTGACGTCGTAAGTGTGAAAATGTGTCTGCGGCAACGACTTGAAAGGCTGCAAAAGAATAAAATAAGTCAGCAATTAATTCGAGAAAATGCAATAATTTAGTGGTTCAAAAAATTCGGTCATATACTCGGCAGACACGATTCTCTACAAACAGATATTGATGAGTTATGTCTTCGGCTGGCAGATGGCCAGCCGAGAACTTATGGAAGGCGTGATGACAGCGATATGATGGCGAGAGATGATGATCAGGACGAAAGTGATCACGTCGTTATATGTATTATGGAGTGTTTCCTCCGGAAAAATGTACGACGTAATGTCATCCGAGTATACTAGTCATTAGACTTATCACTAAATACCGTATTTGCTTGAATAGCCCCCCCCCCCTTGAATAATTCCCCCCCCCCCTGTAAGACGAGTGAGGAAATAATAATTCCTCTCTCGAATAACCCCCCCCCCCTTAAAGATATTTCAACAATTAGTTGTGCCAAATTTAAACAAAAATGACACGTTTTTGTGTTAAAAATTTACATTTCGTGAAATGACTTGATAGAAAGATGCTCGAACATTTTGAAGAAAAAAAAATTCCCCCCTCGAATAGTTCCCCCTCAAAAAAGTCTGGCGAAAAAATAATCCACCAGGGGGATTATTCAAGCAAATACGGTAGATGAAAAAGCGCCAGAAAGAGGGCGCCACTAAAAAAAAACACGGAGAGCCATGGCGCCATTCCATCAGTACTTATCATATACGACTTTTCTAGTCACTCAATGACTTTTGGAATTGACTCCTGGTCTGTCATATTTCCACAAGTGTCACACAATCGGTTTGTTAGCAACATCACAGCGTGTTGTCATAAAACGATGGAAATTATCTAGAAAATAGGGTTTTCGGAACCGCTTAAAGAAATATTTACGTGAAAAAGCAAGGGCGCGCATTTTTAAAAACCTTTATTATAAAATTACTTAAAAACGAGTGAATAATGTCTTATCAATCGTTAATAGGTAATCGCGATAAAAATACCTTAATATCGTCAGCTGCAGGGACACTTTATTTTGCTTTTAAGAATGACTATTTTTATACAATAAAAAAATTTTTTTAAACTAAAATGAGTGAAAAATTTGATATTTAGTCCACGCTGAAAAAAAAAATCAGAAAAATGTTAATATACATTTATCACAGCGTTTTTCCCATCACTGAGTGGAAGAATATGTGTATCCTGCCTACGCATAAATGTAAATGTGCATGATTAGATGGATGTGTTAGCTGATGGCACAAAGAAATGATAGGTCACTGATTATTTTACTTTGCGGAGGGTAGTAGTAATGTACCATTAGACATCTCCATCAGGAGACATCAATGTACAGCTAGACATCCAGTGTCCAGGATGGTATTTATATACTGAAAACACCTTATGTAGTGGATGGATAAACTATTGGTAGATGTTAATAATAAGTATAGCACAGTAGTTAAAGATTACGATAAGGATACATAACAATAATGAACTTTTGCACATTTCGTGCTATTCAAACTCTAATAAATATACCGTATTTCCTCGAAATATTCCAGTCTGGAATGATGTAAATACATCATGTATACAATGTAAATACATGATGTATATTATTGCTGCCACTTTGCATCGCAGCTACATATAGGTACCGTATTACCTCGAATTAACCCCCCCCCCTTGAATTAACCCCCCCTCGAAATACCCCCCCTAAATTTCGGCTGAGGAAATAATAAACCCCCCCCCCCCTCGAAATACCCCCCCTAAAATTGAGTGTAACGTGAACGTACATGACAATACCGCAGTTTGTGATCTGTACTATGCAGAACACACGTTAAAACTGATGATTAAGTGACGTTAGGGAAGGGTTTTTGTGTATATACAGTAATATATGCCTATAAACACAGGGTTTTTGTGTATATACAGTAATATATGCCTATAAACACATATAAATCTATGTGATTGTTCGATTTTTCTACGTCTGCGTATGGGGAATTTCCGAAAATTTCTGGCGAAATAATAGACCCCCCCTCGAATTATCCCCCCCCTAAAATTTTGCTGGCGAAATAATAAACCCCCTGGGGGTATTTCGAGGTAATACGGTATACAGTTATATATGGGTATAAACACATATACATCAATGTAATTGTTCGATTTGTCTACGTCCGCGTACGGGGAATTTCCGAAAATTTCTGGCGAAATAATAGACCCCCCCTCGAATAAACCCCCCCTCGAATTATCCCCCCCTCAAATTTTGCTGGCGAAATAATAAACCCCCTGGGGGTATTTCGAGGTAATACGGTATACTAGTTTTGGACGTTGATATATCCAAATATATCCTATTTGATCACATTTTTTACCGGCTTTAGGTATATGAATGTATTCTTTACTTTGAATTTCACGCAAATTTCTGAGGAAATAATAACCCCTCTCGAAATACCCCCTCGTTAAACCACCCCCCTCAAAATTTTTACTGTGAAAAAAAACCCTTAGGAGTATTTCGAGGATATATGGTAACCAAAAAGCACAGAAACACAATTATTCTTCGCTTGCGCATATCCAATATTTGCCAATTACTTTCCTTGAAGACAGTTTTCCAGTTATTACAGTATACTCCGGTTACTTTACATCCTGCACGCGTGGTTCCCGCTGGAAGTGTGCCAACGATGGTTAACGCGTGCGAGTTTCATAAAAAGATGAAAAAATTGATTGTTGTTATAATGTTATTCATTAACATATTCACATCGATGAATTTTTTTCATATTGTTACAGAAATCGCATGATTTAATAATCATTGGCACGCTTCCAACACAAGACATAAATCACTGCGAGGGCAGAGTATCACGTACGCCGAGTATACCTTTGATAGAATTGCACCACGGCAAGAGCGGCTGGCCGAATTTGAGGGTACCAATGGGTAAATACAACATGGTAAATATTTCGGTACCATTTCAGCGAGATGATAAAAATACCTAAGCAATAAAAAGTGACGGGTGACAGCGAGTTATTATTTTTATTTTACAGAAGTCGTCACATCGCCTTGAACCCGAGTTATCACATGTTTTTCATGTAGAATAATAAGCCATGTGTTTTATTGCAGTCTTGGAAGAAACGTGTACTGTGTATAGCATCTAAAAATGGTGTTTTTCACAAAAATATAACCAAAATATAATCTCAAAAATCTTTCAAATGATTCAATATAATTAAATCTCTCAAAAAATGCACAGAAAATATAAATAAATATAAATGGGATATTTTTATATATTCTTCTCAAAATAAATGCAATAAAATCTTATCCTGGAAAAACCTGGATAAAACATAGGTAAATATGAGGTTTCGATATTTTCTTCAAGTTTTAAAACATTTAAAACTTCTACAACCCGAGACTTGAATAAGTTCCGCGCGGTTTATATTTTTCGGCGGACTTTTCCATGGGGGTCGGCGCTGGTGGACATACCGTATATGCTTGAATAAATCCCCCTGTTACATCAATAATAATTCCTCTCTCGAATAACCCCCCCCTTAAAGATATTTCAACAATTAGTTGTGCCAAATTTAAACAAAAATGACACGTTTTTGTGTTAAAAATTTACATTTCGTGAAATGACTTGATAGAAAGATGCTCGAACATTTTGAAGAAAAAAAAATTCCCCCCTCGAATAGTTCCCCCTCAAAAAAGTCTGGCGAAAAAATAATCCACCAGGGGGATTATTCAAGCAAATACGGTAGATGAAAAAGCGCCAGAAAGAGGGCGCCACTAAAAAAACACGGAGAGCCATGGCGCCATTCCATCAGTACTTATCATATACGACTTTTCTAGTCACTCAATGACTTTTGGAATTGACTCCTGGTCTGTCATATTTCCACAAGTGTCACACAATCGGTTTGTTAGCAACATCACAGCGTGTTGTTATGAAACGATGGAAATTATCTAGAAAATAGGGTTTTCGGAACCGCTTAAAGAAATATTTACGTGAAAAAGCAAGGGCGCGCATTTTTAAAAACCTTTTTTATAAAATTACTTAAAAACGAGTGAATAATGTCTTATCAATCGTTAATAGGTAATCGCGATAAAAATACCTTAATATCGTCAGCTGCAGGGACACTTTATTTTGCTTTTAAGAATGACTATTTTTATACAATAAAAAAATTTTTTTAAACTAAAATGAGTGAAAAATTTGATATTTAGTCCACGCTGAAAAAAAAAATCAGAAAAATGTTAATATACATTTATCACAGCGTTTTTCCCATCACTGAGTGGAAGAATATGTGTATCCTGCCTACGCATAAATGTAAATGTGCATGATTAGATGGATGTGTTAGCTGATGGCACAAAGAAATGATAGGTCACTGATTATTTTACTTTGCGGAGGGTAGTAGTAATGTACCATTAGACATCTCCATCAGGAGACATCAATGTACAGCTAGACATCCAGTGTCCAGGATGGTATTTATATACTGAAAACACCTTATGTAGTGGATGGATAAACTATTGGTAGATGTTAATAATAAGTATAGCACAGTAGTAAAAGATAACGATAAGGATACATAACAATTATGAACTTTTGCACATTTCGTGCTATTCAAACTCTAATAAATATACCGTATTTCCTCGAAATACCCCCGTCTGGAATGATGTAAATACATCATGTATACAATGTAAATACATGATGTATATTATTGCTGCCACTTTGCATCGCAGCTACATATAGGTATACTAGTTTTGGACGTTGATATATCCAAATATATCCTATTTGATCACATTTTTTACCGGCTTTAGGTATATGAATGTATTCTTTACTTTGAAGTTCACGCAAATTTCTGAGGAAATAATAACCCCTCTCGAAATACCCCCTCGTTAAACCACCCCCCTCAAAATTTTTACTGTGAAAAAAAAACCTTAGGAGTATTTCGAGGATATATGGTAACCAAAAAGCACAGAAACACAATTATTCTTCGCTTGCGCATATCCAATATTTGCCAATTACTTTCCTTGAAGACAGTTTTTCAGTTATTACAGTACCTTTGATAGAATTGCACCACGGCAAGAGCGGCTGGCCGAATTTGAGGGTACCAATGGGTAAAAATACAACATGATAAATATATCGGTACGATTTCTAATAATGGTACGATGATAAAAATACCTAAGTAATTTCGCTGTCAAAGTTTTTAGGGTGATGTGAAAACACATTGTTATTGAACCAGGCAAAGTTAGGCTGTCAACTTTCCGTTTTCCGGGAAGTGCACAATTTTTTCCGTTTCCGTTTTCCGTAAAAAATTCTTTGACACCCTATATTTACAGCCCTTAATTTCGGATACAATTGTACAAGTTGATTGAACTTACTCCAATAATATTTTGTAATAAGTTCAATCAACTACTGCACAATGAATCGGTCAAGTAATTTATACCGGGACTTGGAAAGCAATAAAAAGTGACGGGTGACAGCGAGTATATTATTTTTATTTTACAGAAGTCGTCACATCGCCTTGAACCTGAGTTATCACATGTTTTTCATGTAGAATAATAAGCCATGTGTTTTATTGCAGTCTTGGAAGAAACGTGTACTGTGTATAGCATCTAAAAATGGTGTTTTTCACAAAAATATAACCAAAATATAATCTCAAAAATCTTTCAAATGATTAAATATAATTAAATCTCTCAAAAAAATGCACAGAAAATATAAATAAATATACCGTATTTGCTTGAATAATCCCCCTGGGGGATTATTATTTCGTCAGACTATTTTGAGGGGGGAACTAATCGAGGGGGGAATTATTCGAGGGGGGGAATTATTATTTCGTCAACATTTTCAACCATGTTTCTATCAACTCATTTGATGAAATCTGCTTTATTCACACAAAAACGTGTCATTTTTGTTTAAATTGGGCACAATAAATTGAGCAAATTCTTTAAGGGGGGATTATTCGAGGGGGGGAATTATTATTTCCTCACTCGTCTTACAGGGGGGGATTATTCGAGGGGGGGAATTATTCAAGGGGGGTACTATTCAAGCAAATACGGTAAATGGGATATTGTTATATTTTCTTCTCAAAATAAATGCAATAAAATCTTATCCTGGAAAAACCTGGATAAAACATAGGTAAATATGAGATTTCGATATTTTCTTCAAGTTTTACAACATTTAAAACTTCTACAACCCGAGACTTGAATAAGTTCCCGCGCGGTTTATATTTTTCGTCGGATTTTTCCATTGGGGTCGGCGCTGGTGGACATACCGTATTTGCTTGAATAACACCCCCTGTTATATCAATAAGGAAAAAATTCCCCCTTGAATAATTCCCCCTTTCGGCATATCATCAATTTGTAGTGTCCAATTTTAGGAAAAATTGCATGTTATTTTGTTAACCAATCATATTGCGTTAAATGAGTGTAAACAAACATGCTTGAAAATTTTCACAAATAAAGCAATAACCCTTCCCAAAAAGTTCCCCCCAATCATTCCCCAGGGAAATTATAATAAGTAGGTAAGTGAATAGTGAAGATACAAGTCGCAAAACAAGTGATTAAGAAAATTATCAGTTGTAAGCATTTTCAATTAAAAATTTACTTGTCACTGACGTGGCACTAATAATTCTACATATGAAACTGGAATTACAGCTTGACGTAAAATACAAACGTGAACTTTTACCGCAAAATTAATCACATAAAAGTCGAAGAAACTCCTACATATACCTAAATATATATTGTGTGTGTGTGATGGGAAGTCAGGACAAATTGATCAACCAATCTACATGAATTGTATCCATGCACTTTATAATAAATAAAGTGGCACATTTTCATGTGTTATTCCTAAACCATTGTGGCAGAAAAAAGGAGGTATTTTCGTGACTTGGTGGCAATCTATACTAATCAGTTTTGACAGCGGTTGATTGAATGTTTCTCTGCGCTTCGCGTAAGATTACAGTCAGAGTTGATAGTGGGCAGGGTTGACAAAATCTCAGAAAAAAATAAAAATAAAATAAAATAGAAAATTAAAGAATAATATAAAAATAAAATGTAAAATAGAAGAATAAAATAAAAATGAAATACAATTTTAATAAAAATAAAATACAATTTTAGTAAAAAGAATCTTACTTAAATCAATCCTGGTCACGAACTAAAATAAAAAATAAAAATAAAATAAAAATAAAATGAAAAATTGAAGAATAAAATAACAATAAAATGGAAAGTTGAAGAATAAAATAAAAATAAAATACAATTTTAATAAAAATAAAATACATTTTTAGTAAAAAGAATTTTACTAAAACCAACCCTGATAGTGGGTATTCACGTTTACTCGGAAATACGCGTAAAACTGGGTACTGAGTAAATACCCATGGGTACAATACTTTAATTGTACCAGTACCCATATGTACGCGCACTTTTTCATCAGTACTGGGTACTTCTGAGTATTTCACAAAATTCAAATAAAGCACACAAAAAGCTGAAAGTGACAATGTATAACTGAATGCCTGCATTCATTAATATTTTCAAGTGCAATTCTTTCTTAGAATGCATGCATAGATTGTCTTAACCAGGGCTGGCAAAATCTCAGAAAAAAAATAAAATGAAAATAAAATGGAGAATTGAAGAACAAAATAAAAATAAAATTAAAAATTGGAGAATAAAATAAAAATAAAATACAATTTTAATAAAAAATAAATACAATTTTAGTAAAAAGAATTTTACTTAAACCAATCCTGGTTACAAACTAAAATAAAAAATAAAATAAAAATTAAAAAAAATGGAAAATTGAAGAATAGAAAAAATATGGAAAATTGAAGAATAACCTAAAAATGAAATACAATTTTAATAAAAATATAATACAATTTTAGTAAAAAGAATTTTACTAAAACCAACCCTGGTATTAAGCTAGTGTCACTTATCTTAAGCCACCATATACCCCAAAAAGTCGATTTTATGCTCCCGTGATAAAAAATACCCGATTTACCCAAAAATACTTAGAAATACTTTTATGCAATTTTACCCGGTAAAAAGAAAGTATTGTACTCGGGTATTTTTTGAGTATGGGTAAAAATGCAAGTATTTACCAGTACGCGTACTTTGACAAAGTTCAGTACTTATAACAACTCTGATTACAGTGTTTTCGCAAATAAACTATGTCAACTGAAACCTGGTCACAGATTGAATTAGGCCCACCCGAAAAACGATTCATCGCAATGTTTTCCAGATAATAATCCGTATAGATCGTTTCTTCAATTTTTATCGTTCGAGTCCATTAAAATTTTGTGAAAATCTATCATAACATGGGGTTATTTGCATTGGTCGTGCACTCCTGCCTTCCTAACTACATTTGGGGCCTGGCCTATGCAAACTGAAAATTAGTAATTCCGTTCCAGTGAAAAATAATTTGGGAGGTGTGCAGAAACAAGCAATTTTGAAAATGTCATAAAATATATCGTTTCATTTAAAATTCTTTCAAAATGTTCGGTTTAAGTTGGGTTGACCAAACACTTTGTTTGGAAACACATTTTGCAGTGAATACCTAGGTACCGTATTTCCTCGAAATACCCCCCCCTCGAAATACCCCCTCAAAATGGGCACTATGAATTTATAAACCCCCCCTCGAAATACCCCACCCCCAAATTCAGTGTATAGGGAACGTAGATGACAAAAGCTCTGGGAAACGCAGCACACACGTTAAAAACAATGATTGTGTAACGTTAGAACATGGTTTATATCATCTACCTACATACTCATATAAGGATATATTCTTATACATGGTAGTTTTTGTTGCATTTTTCTGCGTCTGCGTACGTTATTAGTACTAGGTGTTCAAAAAATTTCTGGTGAAAAAATAACCCCCCCTCGAATAACCCCCCCCCCTCGAAATACTCCCCCCCCTCAAAATTCTCACTCTGAATAAATAAACCCCCTGGGGGTATTTCGAGGAAATACGGTAATTTGGTAAACACGCGATTTCAGTTGGGAACATAAATTAGTTTCGGCGTTTTTATTTTACACAGGAGCGAAGGAATAAGGATATCGATGAAAAAACAACAACTAAAGCCCAGTATAGGTCAGGGAGCAGTCCCAGACCATGTAAAGTGTCAAATGTCATGCAAACGTCAAAAGTCGTGTAAAATGCCCTGCAAAATGTCAAATCTCATGCAAAGTGTCAAAAGTCATGTAAAATGCCCTGTAAAATGTCAAATGGCGTGTCAAATGTCAAAAGTAATGTACGTTTGTTTGCCTTTTCCGGGGCATTTCCCATAACTTTCGACACTGTCTGACATTTGACATTCTACATTATCTGGGGCTGTCACCAGCCCACCCGCCCAGCCCAGTCAAATGTGCAGACAGAGCTTTTCAAAAGTATAAATACGTCAACGTAAAAAAACATCAATTCAAATTCACTCCACCGACTTATTCGAGGATTTACGGTAGTGTATCTGTATACCGGTAGTGTTTCAGCCATACCACACTATGTAGTTACCGTACCGGAGCAGTGTCAGACGGTGGCTGCAAACTTGAATCATTATTAATGATCGAGGGCATAGCACTGTCTGAAAACATTCGAACGTGTGCATCCAATACGCTTAAGGGCTTAATTAGAGCGCGCCCAGCCCATGCAATCACGCCACAATAAACGTGCACTTATCAAAATAATCCACTTTTAATTGGAAAGTGCCATTCGATGATGTGACTAGTTCGCGTTCGAACGGGGGAATTTTTTTGCCGATGAAATTGGGTTTTATGCGCAAAATCTCTAGAGACGATA
Source organism: Sphaerolaimus hirsutus (assembly GCA_964036195.1). Lineage (NCBI taxonomy): Eukaryota > Metazoa > Nematoda > Chromadorea > Monhysterida > Sphaerolaimidae > Sphaerolaimus > Sphaerolaimus hirsutus. The sequence continues at coordinate 72,493 of CAXIWS010000900.1, forward strand.
TTGACGATGGCTCAGTGAGTGGCCCAGTTTCCATCTTGAATTAACACTCGGTTTTAGTGAGCCGAGGAAAAAATACCCCTCCCCCCCTCGAATAAGCCCCCTGAAAATTTACTGGCGAAACAATGAAATCTGGGGGTATTTCAAAGAAATACGGTATTTTTAGCATACCAACGAGGGCAACAATATAGGTAAAACTTGATGAGGCTTTTTTGGTCTCAGTGTTAGCAATGTGTATGTACCCCACAGGCCACAACATTCATTTTTATTGGTGCATTGAATATGAGAACCTGTAGTTATTCCCAAACCATGTAAGATGTCATTAAGTGTAAAAGTCATGTAAAATGTCATATTAAGTGTAAAAGTCATGTAAAATATGAAATGAAGTGTAAAAGTCATGTAAAATGTCATCCCATAAAAAATGGCTAAAGCCAACAAAAAGTGGACGCTGCACCTAAACATGTGTATGCTTTTGAATGCACAAAAGTAATATATCATATACCATGCCATTTTCTTATCGGGCTATCAAAATATGTATATCAAGGGAAATGTATACAAATGCTGATAATATAGGCTATCAACACAGCAAACTGCATCACAAGAAACAATTTCACCAAACTTTTGCATGGCAGTGTGAGCTGTGTCAAAGTGCTGCAATCATTAAAGATACAAAAAGCTCACGCTGCCATGCAAAAGTTTGGTTTAATTGTTTCTTGTGATGCAGTTTGCTGTGTTGATAGCCTATATTATTAGCATTTGTATACATTTCCCTTGATATACAGATTTTGATAGCCCGATAAGAAAATGGCATGGTATATGATATATTACTTTTGTGCATTCAAAAGTATACACATGTTTAGGTGCAGCGTCCACTTTTTGTTGGCTTTAGCCATTTTTTATGGGATATACTTCTTTTTTAGGGCCACAGGCCCAAATTTTATAAGTTATTGCAAATCAAGCAAATGTCAAATGTGGCACTGAGCAATACAATCTATAGTCAAGAAAAAGCCAAATACTAAGATTCAAAAGATTTTCAACATAACATTTAGAACCTGAAAGTTATCATTTGACATTTATGACTTGAAATTACCCACTTGACAATAACTTGACATAAACCACTTGACATTTATGACTGAATGGCATCACTTGATATTTATGACTTGACATGAACTGCTTGCCATTTTTTCACCTGATAGTTTTCACTTGACACAAACAACTTGACAGGTATCACCTGAAAATTGTTACTTGACATATTACTTGACCTTTGACATGACATTTATCACTTGACATTAAACTTGACATTTCACTTGAAATTTATCACTTGACGTTAAACTTGACATTTGACATGACATTTATCACTTGACATTAAGCTTGACATTTAACTTGACATTTGACTTGACATTTCACTTGAAATTTATTACTTGACATTTCACTTGAAATTTATCACTTGGCATTTGACTTGACATTTCAATTGAAAGTTATCACTTTATATTCACCTTGACATTTATCACTTGACATTTGACTTGTCTTTAGACTTGACATTTAAAACTTGACATTTGACTTGATATTCGATCACTTGACATTTAACTTTACATTTGACTTGACATTTCTCACTTGAAATTTGACTTGACATATGACTTGATATTTGACAACATTTATGAGTTGACATTCAACTTGACATTTCACTTGAACTTTGTCACTTGACATTTGACTTGAAATTTGTCACTTGACATTTGACTTGAAATTTCACTTGAAATTTATCACTTGACATTTATCAGTTGACATCTATCACTTGACATTTATCACTTGACATTTCCTTTGAAATCTACCACTTGACATTTATCACTTGATATTTGACTTGATATTTTATCACTTAATATTTTATCACTTGACATCTATCACTTGACATCTATCACTTTACATTTATCACTTGACATTTGGCCTGACATTTATTGCTTGACATTTATCACTTGACATTTCACTTGAAATCTACCACTTGACATTCATCACTTGATATTTGACTTGATATTTTATCACTTAATATTTTATCACTTGACATCTATCACTTGACATTTATCACTTGACATTTGGCCTGACATTTATTGCTTGACATTTATCACTTGACATTTGACTTGACATTTGTAACTTGACATTTGACTTGACATTAACCACTAGACATTTATGACCTGATAGTAATCACCATGCAAGGTCACATGCTCAGTATCACATCAAGCAGTAGTTCAGGCATGTTTGCGCATTTTACACAAAATAAGCAAACTTGAATAACTTTTGTAAATCTGTACCAAAATTGCCAAAAATTGGCTCATTTGAAAGCTCTAGTCATGGCGCACATCAACAAATTTTTTTTATTGCCGCATTTGTATTCAAATTTTAAATTTATTGAGGTTTGAAAATTTCAAACAGATACCGTCCCAAAGTGGGCGGAGCCTGTGAAAAAAATTCCCGAAAATAAGAAATGGCATCACATGCTTTTTCATATGAGCCATCAACCATGAAAATCGGTCGTGTTTCAAGGAAGTGATGGCAGTTTGAAGATTGTCGGGAGAACAAGATGAAGAACAACAACAACAACAACAACAACAACAACAACAACAACAACAACAACAACAACACTGCCTAGAAAAGAAAATGTGTAATAACTTCCTCCCAACTCAACCATTTGATCTGAAAATTTGCATGGGGGTACTTTTCGACACGGGCTATTCAATGGTATAATGGGTTTTGCCGTAGCTTGTCGCGTTCCGAAGTTATTGCGATTTAAATTTTGCGATTTCCGCATTTTGGTGTGTCTGACCATATTATGGGTGGGTCGCTTGCGCCCTCCCTCGACAGCGAGGGATGGCGCTGGCGCGCCCACCCGATATTAAGTGTAAAAGTCATGTAAAATATGAAATGAAGTGTAAAAGTCATGTAAAATGTCATATTAAGTGTAAAAGTCATGTAAAATGTCATATTAAGTGTAAAAGTCATGTAAAATATTAAATGAAGTGTAAAAGTCATGTAAAATGTCATATTAAGTGTAAAATCATGTAAAATGTAAAATTTGATGTTTTAATGGCATTTTTCATTTTACAGGATCTGGGAGCGCGCCTGGATGAAGTACCCAAAGTCGGATACAGTACTGCTTTTCCACTGTATTGAGTTTCGGTCTCATGGACCATGGTGTTTTGCAAATGAAAATTTCGTTACACAAGTAAAGATTACAAAATGTACTTCTCTCCGAAAAATAGGACAAAATATGACTACCTAATTGCTTTCATGTTCCATTCAATCATAGAATGTAATTACACTGGAACTGGCTTATGCATGTGCGCAGAATTTTGTCACACATAAAAACATTGACTACAGTGCTTCAGACGTGTGGAATCCCCACTTTACAAACACAACTTGGACAGTGAACTTTAAAGTGTCAAGTATGAAAGAACTTTACCTATACTGATGCAGGTAAATGATCTAAGTAAGTGATACTGTATTTCTTCTAATAGAAGGTCGGGTCTCTAATAGAAGGGCGTCTCCAATAGAAGGGCAGGTAAAAAAGTTGACGAAAAAAGAGCGTCCTTCTATTAGAAGAAATACGGTATATATGATAAAAAGTACTGCTAAGGTAAGTAATATGAAATAAGTATAATATTGATGTATAAATTTGGGATTTATTTACTTGACTGCAAAAAAATCTGTTTCCAATGGAAGTAGATTTTGGAAGTGGATACAAGTGGATTTTTTATTATTACTTTTTATCGATCCGCAAAGTCTTCGACCAAAAAACCAGAGTTGTTAAAATACCGGTATTTTTGGAAAGTGTAAGTGTAAGTGTAAATACACTTTCCAAATTTTTAGTATGGATACCAAAAGTGTAAGGTATTTTAAAAATACCTAGGAAAGTGTAAAAAAAAGTGTAAGTGTAAAAAATTTTTTAAGAAAGAGCTCTCACTGTTGAGCATTAGAAAACACCACTGTTTTCACCTTTAGATCAATTTATTTGTCATTTTAATGCATTATTTCACATTTTACTGCCTTTTATGAAACATTTCAGACTGTAACAAATACTGTAGTGGTATGAAGTTCCCTAATAATGGCTCTTTTTCAGTGTTGATATTTTACTGATTAAGCAATGCGATACACACTGTTGAAATGCAAAAATGGACATGCAGCAAATGTCAATGCAAAAGCCAGTTGAATTTGTGTCCAGCTGGTGAATTTCAATTGATCGTGTCCTTTTTACAAAAGTATGATGAACAGTTATAGAACAGTTAAAGTGCAGTTATTTCTTGTACATGACCCTATTTTATGCATTCTCAAAAGCATAAAACAGGGCCATCTGAAAGAAAAAAATACATTTCTGTACCCGGGTATTTTGCTCAGGAAAGTGTAAAAAAAGTGTATGGGTATTTTATGAAAGTGTAAGTGTAAGTGTAAATATAAATACCCATTTACCCGGGTATTTCGGGTAAGTGTAAATACACTTTCGCAACTCTGCAAAAAACCTGTAATCAAACTGACTAAAGTAAACCCAAGGGATTCATTCCGGGAAATAACCTATTCAAACTCACTCATTTATTTATTAATTGTTAATTACTTTTTCCCGCCACTGTAAACTTGCCTCTTATACACTTCAAAATCAAATCACCAAGTCTGGCAACAGTACACGTATTTATGCACAAAACGACCATGAAAAAACTGAGCACAAAACATAAACGGAAGTGCAATTAAAGTGTGACAAAAAAGTGGCACACAAAACAACTCGAAACGCAAAAGTTTGAAGTGGTTATGTGTCTCATAGTTGTTAAAACGTATTTATGTTCGCTCGAAAAATACGTATACTGGAGTACTCAGTAAATACATTTAGGATTCCTCCAAAATACTCACCTTCACGCGTACATTTTGAAAGTACGCGAGTACCGAAAACGTATTTCAAGGGGACATAGAAAGTGACATTTTGACAGACAGAAAGTGACAAATATAGGCCATCCTACTAAGAAATACTTATCAGAAGATAAAACCATCTCTGATGCATTCCAGAGTAAAAATTATAAAAATTGTTCACTCTACGTTTACGTTATTTACAACAACTTTACTTTTACGGTTACTTTGAAACTTCTGTACTTTTAAGGACTCTGCTCCTTATGCATGGGAATTTTTGTACGCTAGCACCATCACTTTTTATGTAAAATCGCACGGAAAAAAATCATTTTTAGAAAGCGAGATGTTTACAATATTGAGGGAAAGTTAATGTTATTAAATTATCACCGATTGAAGGATTGAAAATGAGGGATGAAAAGGAATGGAATGTTCAAATGTGCAAAGTCAATAGATACATACTTAAATGTTGTTGACTTCAGATCATTAGACATCCCATTGATGTCATGTAATCTGTTTAACCAGAACTTGGAACGATAAGCAGAGCCTGCTATCATAATCCAGTTGATATGACAGTTTATACACTACTGGACAAAAGTTTTGCATTCACAGCTATTCATTTTGCATCAAACATAAAGTTATTCAAACAGCCAAAGTCAAACTGTGCAAAAGAGTAACTTTAATGTCCAGAGTAGTGATGGAAAAGCGCCATGGCGCTGGCGCCTGGTGCTAGCATCAAAGGACAAAGCGCCATGGCACTTTAGTTGCTTGGTGCTATTTTTGCCTGGTGTCAGAAACAAAATGCCTGGTGCTGGTGCACAGCGCTAGCGCCAAAGCAAAAAGTGCCATGGCGCTTCTGGCGCTTGGCACCATTTTGCTCTGGCACCATCACCGATGGGTAAGTTCTCCAAAAAAAAACACTTTCTGTGTTTTGAGTTTTTCAAAAATGAATACCTGTGTTTTGAGTGTTTTTATCAAAAAAACTTGAGTAACTCTGTTTTTATTTCTGTGTTTTTTTTTGTTAAAACTCGAGGTTTTGTTAGAAAGGACTAGAGTTTGTCCAATAAACTCAAGTTTTCCCATGAAAAATTCTGATTTACAGCATTTTGATGTGGAAACAGCGGTTTTCTTATAAAATATTGGTTTTGCACATGTTTAAACCCCAGATAACATATGTGTATTCATTCAAGTGTCAAAAAAGTCCATTAAAATGTCCTCAATGAGGACATCCACCCACATCACAACACCAGCATCAACAAAATGCTCACAAACAACAATTTACCAGTACTCCAAAATTCTTCAATGGATGTGCACTGCATGGAAGACTACAGAATTGATTTAAACTACAGCTATTTTTGAACTATATGTCCACCAGGAGATGTGCATGCCATCTTTAATTGAATTTTTGTTCCATCATAAAATATGAATACATTATGTACATATTTACATGCTATACATGCATATCTTATCTTGTTTAGTTTAACTGAATTCATGTGTGTTCTGAAAATGTGTCCAACCACTTCGCTGAAAAAAACTCAAAAACTCAAAAAAACTTTTCTGTGTTTCCGTGTTTCTGTGTTTCTGTGTTCTCCAAAAAAACCTCATTTGAGTCTTGAGTTTTTCAAAATTTGTGAGTTTCTGTGTTTCTGTGTAAAACAAACAGTTTCTGTGTTTCTGTGTTCAATTTCTGTGTTTTTTTCTATCATTGGGCACCATTGGTGCTTGGCGTAAGGTTCAAAAAGCACCATGGTGCTTTTGGCACTTGGTGCCAAAGTCCTGGCGTTTCTTCCATCACTAGTCCAGGGACAAATTTTGCAGAAACTGTTAGGTAAGAAATGTTGATGTAGGTTGTTAATGATCACACAATCAGCCTCCACAATTACCATCACCCACACCCTTGAATTGACCAACCCTACAAAATTCAACAGGGGCAGTCCCACATATGCTGTAAAGCATCAAATGTCATGCAAAATTTCAGTAATCAAATTTTTCATTAAGACTTTGACATGACATTTCACATTTAACATGACACTTTGCAGAGTGCAGGACTGCCACCAGGACTAGGTGAGTTTGAAAAAAAGTGACCTCCTTGAATTAATAGGCCATGGTCTTTCATGAAAATCTGATGAAAAAATCTTAAATGAATTAACTTCTCATTGAATTCTAAATTAACTTCTACTTCAATTAAAACCGCTTCAATAACCGCTCAAATTTTGGTGGCAGAATCATTAATCACTTTGGGGGTATTTTATGACATATGGTGAATGTATTTGGCCAAAATTTGTTGTATCACTGTAGAAACTTACAGTGTGAGTGTACCTCTACACAGACATTTTGTGTACAGAACTGTTATGCTAGCAGGGAGTGAAATTCAAGAAACTCAAATAACCTATGCAGAAACATAACTGAATAACTTGTTCATCAAACTGTTGCAATACATTTGTCCAGTAGTGTAAGGGCATTCGCTAGCTTGAGCGCGTTTTAGTGTGATAGTTTAGCAATAGGAAATGATCCAGGGAGGTGCAATGAGAATGACCCTTACAAAAACACATTAAAAACAGGTGAAGTGTCTGTGTTGGGGTGGGACATATGCCAAGTGATAATGGCGCCAAAGCGTTTCTCCATTGCTAGCGTTGATTTTCTATGGACAACAATACAGCAAATTTTGCGGACATGTAAATACATGCGCACAAAAAATACCCATGTCTGTAAAATACAATGTACCTATGTTTGAAAGTATCGAATTTCGAAAAAATACTGCTTCCGGTCGACTCCGCCGCGTATTATCGAGTGCAATGCGGGGGTTCATAATGAACAGTGCACTGTGAGTGGCGGTTTTCACAACTTGATGCATATTTCAGCAGAAGAATAGGTAGGTGAAATCATTGTCAGAGGATATCATAAAAATACAAAAGTGAAGAATGGCCAACAAGATGAGAATTGTGCATACTCGACGATAGTTCTGAAAGATCTGTTTCCTGTTGATGCATTTTCATAAATAAAATGTATCAAGAAAAACAATTAGACATTTATCAAGGAAAAGCTGCATTTCACAGATATACTCAGCCGACAGCACACTTAGTATGAAAACCTACCATAACCCATCTGAATAATGAACCAATAATTATACAGTTTTTCATCATAATATTTAGTTTTTACTATGGAATAAGTAATTACGAGATTCATCACAAGATTTTTTTCATTAAATTATGGTAGGTTTCCATACTGAGTGTGCTGTCGGCCAAGTATATCTGTGAATATGCAGCTTTTCCTTGATAAATTTTAAATTGTTTTTCTTGATACATTTTATTTTTGAAAATGCATCAACAGGAAACATATCTTTCAGAACTGAGAATTTTTATCTGGAGTCACAGCCCGAGTTCCAAGTCCATTTGGAGTCCACTGAGTCCAGTCCCAGTCTCAATTATGAAAGAAAATCTACCAGGTGTCCACCCAACTCAAGGTGAATGAAGGAGGTGTAGGTCAACACCCTAGAAAATATAATGTCAAAATCTAAAAAGAAATTTATTTGCATGTTTGCCACTCAGAAAGAAACTTGATTTCAACTTGCGAATCATCACTGGGATCATCCAGACACACCTGACATGCATGGCAACTCAAATGTAGGGTGCATGACATATTTCCACCCACATATACCTGCACTCATCAAACAATTGCCAAGGAGGGGCCTAGGCCCTAGATCTTATTAGGAAAGCAGATTTCTGACTTCCCTGAGCAGCACCTGACACGCCCAGCATGTATGTAAATACAACAACTCTCTTTGAAATTAGATTAAATTCATTGTCTACATACTTACAGTACCCAATGTACCCAGCGTGCAAGCAATGCCTGCCCTCACTTGTACCAAAAGTCACCACCTAACATGCAATTAAATGTTGATCTGCAGTGTGGTCAGGTGGCATTTAGTTGCCAAGTGCCTTGCACAATGGGTCAGACTGGTGTCGACCTGCCTGCTTTTTGCCTGCATACACCCATGCCCTTCAGGTAGGCTTTCCTAATAAAATCTGTGGGCTGGACTGCAATTAGAAATACCAACTGACTTTAGTGGAAAAAAACATTTTCTATCTTTATATGAAAAAAACTTAAAGCCTAAAAATGCAACAATGAGCACTGGCCTTCCCATACTCAATATTCTAGGTAATATTTACAAATATTTGTCAGTGGGAGTTGAATGTCTAAAATAAAGTACCCATACTTAGAATATTGAAAGTAAACAGAAATCCCCACACCAAACAAAAGAACAAAATTCAAACAAGTTGTGAAAAACACCCATTTGTGAAAATAATCACACAGTAGAATTGCACAAAAAAGCGCGCATAAGTAGACAGACTGATTATGAGGGCGCTGGGGCTGCACTAACTGCATAAAAAATTACCCGAGGGGCACTGCACAAAGTTTTACAGAAATACTCAGTGACAACTTTACACTGGCAAGTTTTTTTAGATACAGTGTGATTCATGGAAAAAAGACAAAGAATGTTTTCCTATAAAATGGCATAATTAAACGGAAAGTTCATTCATTCCAGCAGTTCATTTTTGTCTGTGTTTAAAAAGCTTGATACATTTCCCAATTCACGAAAAGTGATGCGTATCACTTTCTGTCACTGAGATCTCGATATTTACAATTATTCTTATCAATTATCACATTTCTGGACACTTGGGAAATTCGCGCAAGATAAAAAAGCTATGAAAACATGATATTTGTCAACTGGCGGAATTGGTCCGTACTAGTGATGTAAAAAGCGCAAATACTTTGGCACCGAACGCCAGAAGCGCCGTGGCGCTTTTTTAAACCTTAGCACCAAACGCCAAATGCGTCAGAGCAAAATGGCGCCAATCGCCAAAAGCGCCATGGCGATTTTTCCGTGGCGCCGTGGCGCTTGTTGCTTTGGTGCTAGCGCCAGGCACCAGGCGCCACTGGTCCCTGCCGCCATCTGCCATGAATCACCATGTATCTATGGTTCATCAGAGTTTGTTGGCACTATCACATTTGACGGGCGGAACTGCGTTCAGATGATGCGTACAAACTTGTCGATTTTTTGGCAAAATTCTAAAAGAGTTTTAGATTTGTGAAGTTTTTTGTTAAAAAGATAATGGCTATCATCAGTTGCGCTTAGTACAGGTCCAATATTTTTTTTTTTGTCAAAATTGAAGGAAAAAGGGTGTGATTAGCAGTGGCAGGAAAATACAAGACGAAAAGATACAACTAGTAAATTGGTAAACATATTTAATATATATAGTCGAAACATATTTATGTCCGAAGGAACACAAGACAACATTCTTTCCCACATAAATTTTTAAAATATGTACAACTTTCGTTTCCAGACTTACATCTCATTACCTAGTTAAAATGTATTTCGCTGGGGACAGAATAAAAACATAAATACATATTGTAAAATGGCAGCTATTTTTCGTCAGATTTATTGACATGGGAGTTATTCAAGCGATGGAATGTTATCTTTTCTTCATGATTTTCCAAAAAAATTGCAATCAAATGATGGTACAAATGGTACCCATCAACTAGGTAAATATTTGTATTATTAAGTATTCACTATTTCAATTTAACTCAAACCATGTTCATAAGTATCGCCAATACAAAAGGGGAAGCTATTCGAAGGTGGGGTTATTTTTCCTGATCAACTGGGGGATGTAATTAAAGGGGGAGTTATTCGAGAGGGAGAACTTTTTCGATAATTATCAGTATTTACCTATCTAAATGAACAGATTCAGAAGGTATTTCACACATATTAAAATGCCCATACCATAAAGAACACGAAAAGGATTTCCAACAGACCTGCACTGAATTCCAAATCCCGAAATCTTCCAAAATTCAAATTCCAAAATTTAGAATCTGGCGTCACAACACCCCCCCCCCCAAATCAAACCAGCTGAAAAAGATAATAAAATCACAGCCGGTGCTATGGGAGGATCCCCCGGGGGGCCTAATGAGCTAATGAACACATGGATAGCCTCAAGGCTGACTGGGGTAAAACTTCACCAATTGCTTGATGCATGGAATTCATATAAAGTTACATTTGTGTATACTGATCGGAGTGAAAGTGATACAGTGCTTGCTACAGTATTTTCATGAATACATGGGAATTTGTGAACCAAATTCAAAAATGTGATGGGTGAAATAACACTTTTGTCATATTCTATTCGGACTGGATATGGTAGATTTAATTGTATGGTTTCATTGTATCTGATACCTAACGATCTATTTAAACACAGTCTTTGACGTTGAAAGATAGGTAAATGAACACGTTGACTGATGATTACTAAGAGAATTTCAAGGTCTATCTGAATTGAAAAATAGAAGGGAATCTAACACATTCATTTCAATCCACAATGAAAACTCAGTCTCTGCTTCACATATGCAAATGCAGCATTATATTTTTAGTAAAAATATAATCTTTCACATATGCCACATCATGACACCAAAAAATTAGCTCATGACGAACTTGGATGTGCCTCGAGCACTTGCGTTCAGACGTTTCATCAGATCAACGCAAAGTGTCGTTGACATGCTTCATCTGTAAAAAATAACGTCAAGACTAGTGGTGTGAAAGCGCCATGGTGCCAGTGCCATTTGCTGTGGCGCAATTGTCGGCACACACGCTGGATGTCAACTGAATTCGTGTCAACTAAATTTTTGCGACTTATGTTATTTCAACTTTCCTATCTGATAGAGCACAGTTGATTTTACATCATGACACTTGATTTTCATTGTTTCTGTTAAGTGGGGTGCTTTGAAAGTTTTTTGTGTGTATTTTAGTTGACACTGAGTTGACACAAATTTGTGATGTCAACTAGCGTGTGTGGGCCCAATGGCACTTGGCCCATGCCCAAGAAAAGCGCCATGGGGCCGGCCGCCAGAACTAAAATACCTGGCGATGGTGATTGGCGCCATTTTCCTCTGGCGCCGTTTGCGCTACTGACCATGATATTTCAACTGGCAAAAGCTGAAAAAGTATCTGCCCAGGCTGATTTTGACCAATTCAGGTTGTAAATTAAATTAGTAGCCACGAAATCGGAACAGAAACTTCTGGCAGATAGAATGGAAGTTACTTTTAGGAGATGAAAAATGGTTTCACCAGGCGCCAATTCCGCGAGTTGATGATTAAAAAACCATTATTGACGTGAGAAGTAAAAAGTAAAACGCCGAGTACGGTAATTTGAACTCTTCTTTCAGCTTTCCACTTCCAAATACCGTATTTCCTCGAAATACCCCCCGGGGGTGATTGTTTCATAGTGGTCCCGAGAGGGGGGGGGGGGGTTAAACGAGGGGGGGGGGGTATTTCGAGGGGGGGGGGGTATTTCGAGGGGGGGTTATTATTTCACAAGAAATTTTTTGAAAACCAAGTACGAAATTGTCGTCTGAAACGTACGCAGACGTCGAAAAATGCAACAAAAACCGCCATTTATAAGGTTCTGTAGACTAATATTAGTATGTAGATGGTATGTACACTGTTCTAACGTGACACCGACATTGTTTTAACGTGTGTTCTGCAGTACACTGAACACAAACTACAGTTATTGTCATGTACGTTCCCTTTACACTCAATTGGGGGGGGTATTTCGAGGGGGGGGGGTGATTGTTTCATAGTGGTCTCGAGAGGGGGGGGTCAAACGAGGGGGGGTATTTCAAGGGGGGGGGGTATTTCGAGGAAATACGGTAGTCACAGTTTTTGCCTCGGGATAGTTAGATAGGTGAGTTGGGTGGGCGTAACCCCCTAACCCCAATTGGAGACCCCCGCCCCGTGTGTGTAGCAAATACCGTATTACCTCGAATTATCCCCCCTCGAATTACCCCCCCTCAAAATGAGCTGTGGAAAAAATAACGCCCCCTCGAAATACCCCCCCCCCCTCCGGAATGATGTACATCCTGTAAATATGCAATGTACATGATGTTTTCATTACTGCTAATTTGCATTGCAGCTACACATAGACTTGTTTGCTACCTAGGTATCTACGTTTTTATGTCCAAATATATCCTGTTTGGACACATTTATTATGCTCCGCTTACTTTACACCTTGCACGCGTGGTTCTAGCTGGAAGTGTGCCAACGATGGTGAACGCGTGCGAGTTGCATAAAAAGATGCAAAATTGATTGTTGTTATAGTGTTATTCATTAACATATAGACATCGATGATTTTTTTCATCTTTTTACGGAAATCGCATTATTAAATGATCATTGGCACGCTTCCAACACGAGACATAAATCAGTGCGAGGGCAGAGTATCATGTACGCCGAGTATACCTGTTTCGGGTACGCGAATGCCTACTATTTACTACGATCCTTACGAAAATTTCAGACGAAATAATAACCCCCTCAAATTTTGCTGGCGAAATAATAAACCCCCATGGGGGTATTTCGAGGTAATACGGTATACCATCCACGGTTACCGGTGGTTCACGCGTAGGATGCAAATATAAATTCGCGTCGTTTGACAAACGGTTCGATTACGGTTTGGCATAAATACGTTCTATTGCGGTTTGGCATAAATACAACCTTGAATAAGTACCTACTAAATGTTCCTCATAAATATCCTCAAATCCCTTTGTAAAAGTTGATTTGAAATATGGCAGAAAACAACACAAATGTGTAAATCAAGTTTTTCATTTTGACTTAACAATTGGACGATTGGAAACTAATTGAGTAGTCCCTCGTGGTATTGTAATGATAAGTTATTTCTCTTAATGATAAGTTGCATACTATTTATAATGATTACAAATATAATTGAGTATGAGCATTTTCAACAACCTATCGTTTCAACTATAGCCAATGGCGCTGTGTAACTACCGTATTTGCCTGAATAGTTCCCCCTTTGAATTATTCCCCCTGTAATACGAGTGAGGAATCCCCCCTTAAGAGATTTGATCCATTTGTTGTGCCCAATTTTAACAAAAATGGCACGTTATTGTGTTAATAAAGCATATTTCGCGAAATGAGTTGAGAGAAACGTGCTCGAAAATGTTGACGAAATAATCATTCCCCCGGGGGGATTATTTAGGCAAATACGGTAATTCTACAAAAATACATCGCATAAGCGCCCTTTTTTTCGCTAACTTTTTACCTGCCCTTTTATTGGAGGTTCCGTTCTATTGGATGCTGCCGTTTTATCTTTTCACCACTTTTAAAACACATTTTCACCTCAACTCAGTTTAATTTTTTAATGAAGCTTCAACAATATTTTGATATCAGAGCATCAATTTGAAATTTAATAGCTACCTTTGAGTGCTTTGAATGCTTAAATATTTTTAGCTATTTGCTCGCCATTCATTTTTTTCTGTTTGAGTTTTGGTACTCTTCCAACGTAATTTCTACTTGCCGTTCTATTAGAGACTATCATTTTATCGGAGGTCTATTGGAGGTATGCCGTTCTACTAGAAGAAATACGGTATGCAGGTGATAAAAAATTTAATGAACAAAAATAGGACGAAAAACAGTGGGCGCAATTTTCATCTTAGCAGTGATGAAATTGAGTGAGGTTAGCTATAAATGGAACCTACTGTAAAACCTATAGGTTTGTAAGAAGGTAATTTTACGACAAGATAAGAGCCACATTTAAGACAAAGTATGATGAGTATGTAGTAAATTTGTCGCACAATGCCAAATTAATTGGTAGAGCATTAATTGGCCTTTTTTGTGATTTATTAATAAAAATGCAATATATATTGCAGTAGAT
>OZ038461.1:0-14754 GCA_964036195.1 Sphaerolaimus hirsutus
GTTTTTATAGTTTAAAAAGAATTTAAATTTGAAGAATTTAAGGTTAAAAAAACATAAAAGAAAAATAAATAAAAAAATATTAATAATAATAAATGGAGTAAACAAAATTAAAAAAACATTATTTAAAAAAAAGTTTTTAATAATTAAAGATTTTATTAAAGAAAATTCTGTAATTTTAAAATAATTAAATAAGATTGAAATTGAAGAAAAAAGTATTAAAATTGTAATTATTATATTAAATTGAGAAATAAAAAAGATAATATAAATTTTTAAAAAAAATATTAAACTAAAAGGTAAACCTCTAAATTGAAATAATAAAATAAAATTTAAATTTTTTATATCTCAATTATAAAAAGGAAAAATTAATAAAATAAAAATATTATAGATAATAAAAAACAATAAACTAGAAAATAGATTAAAAAAAGATAAAATAATTATTCAAAAAAAATTTGTCAATGAACTAAAAAATATTATTAATTTAAAATTTAAAAAATTAAATAAAAAAATTTGATTAATTAATATTAAAAAAAAAAATATTAAAATATTAATTTTTTTAATAAAAAATAAAATTAAAATACATGGAGTAAATTTTGAAAGTGATCAAATTCAAATTAAACCAAATTTTTTTAATTCAGAAATAATATTAATTATTCAATTTTGAAAAGGATAACTTCCAATTTTAATTATAATACCTAAAAAAATGAAAGGTTGAATAAAAATTAAACCAATTAAAATAAATAAAGAACCAAATTCTTGAATAACAAAATATTTTATTATGATTTGATTTTCTTTTTCTTTTAAAAATAAAATTGAAGCTAAAGTATTAAAAAATAAACTAATTCAAATTATTAAAATATTTTTTGACAAAATTAATAAAAAAATATTAATAAAAAATAATAAAAAAGGAAAAAATATTAAAGTTTAAACTTTATTATTTAAAAATTAAAAAAATAAGTAAAAAAAGTGAAGAAGAAGGTAGAATAAAAATTCAACAAATTTTTATTAATATATCATATCGAATTCGAGGAAATCTTCTTCGAAGAATAATTATAAAACAAAATAAAACAATAAATATAAATAATCTTTTATTAAAAAATAAGATTGAAGAAAAAAATGAAAGAATTAAAATTATTCCATATTCTCTTAAAAAAATAAAAATAAATCTAGTTCTTCCATATTCAATATTAAAACCACTAATTAATTCACTTTCACCTTCAGCTAAATCAAAAGGTGCTCGATTAGTTTCTGCAATACAAGAAATTCATCAAAATGGAAATAAAAATAAAGATAAATTTAATCTTAAATATAATATAAAATTATTTAAATTAAAAGAAAATAATAATAAAATCGGAGAAAATAAAATTAAAATTAATGAAATTTCATATCTAATATTTTGAGCCCTAGCTCGGATTCTACCAATTATACCAAATTTAGAAGAAGAAATATTACCTGTTATTAAAATAGAATAAATTCTTAAACCTAAAATAATTAAAAAACCTAAAACATTTCATTTAAGATTAAAAGAAGAAAAATATTGAGGAATAATTAATCAGATTTGTAATATTAAATAAAATATAATTAAAGGAAAAAATAAAATTATTTTTTTTGTTGTTTTATGTGGTAAAACTAATTCTTTAATTATTAATTTTAATCCATCTAAAACAGGTTGAAAAATACCTATAACCGAAATTTTATTTGGTCCTACACGAATTTGAGATAAAGATAAAATTTTTCGTTCTAATAAAGTAAAAAAAGCAATTCTTAAAAGAATAAAAACAAAAGAAATTAATAAAATAAAAAAAAAAATTACTATTCTTATTATAATATTTAGAGTTTAAATCTAATGCACTTTATCTGCCAAAATAAGAATAATGAATCGTTGGTTTTTTTCAACAAATCATAAAGATATTGGTTCATTATATATTTTAACAGGGGTTTGAGGTGGAATAGTAGGTGCTAGTCTTTCTTTTTTAATTCGATTAGAATTAGGAAATTCTGGTTCTTTACTTCAATCAGATCAATTATTTAATACAATTGTTACAGCACATGCTTTATTTATAATTTTTTGATTTGTTATACCAGTTGCTATTGGGGGTTTTGGAAATTGAATACTTCCACTTATATTAGGATCTCCTGATATAAGTTTTCCTCGATTAAATAATTTAAGATATTGACTCTTAGTTCCAGCTATTTTATTAACTACTTTATCAGCTTTAACGGATATAGGTGTGGGTACAGGTTGAACTGTTTATCCACCCCTTTCTTCAATTTTAGGTCATCCAGGAAGAAGAGTAGATTTAGCTATTTTTAGTCTTCATTTAGGAGGTGCTTCTTCAATTTTAGGAGGTATCAATTTTATAGTAACTTTATGAAACACTCGAGGAGAAGAAAATTCTTTTGAAAAAGTTACTCTTTTTGTTTGAAGAATTATTGTAACCGTTATTCTTTTAGTTTTATCCCTTCCTGTTTTAGCTGGAGGTATTACAATATTACTTTTAGATCGAAATTTAAATACTTCATTTTTTGATCCAAATGGGGGTGGAGATCCAGTTTTATATCAACATTTATTTTGATTTTTTGGTCATCCTGAGGTTTATGCTTTAATTTTACCTGCTTTTGGTATTATAAGACATGCTGTAATTTTTGTTTGTGGTAAAAAAGAAATTTTTGGTATTTTAGGAATAATTTATGCTATTATAGGAATTGGTTTATTAGGTTGTGTAGTTTGAGCTCATCATATATTTACTGTGGGTTTAGATTTAGACACTCGAGCTTATTTTACTTCAGCAACTATAGTAATTGCTGTTCCTACAGGAATTAAAATTTTTTCTTGAATTGCTTCTCTTTTTGGTAGAATTTTTATTTGAAATCCTATTCTTATTTGAATTATAGGATTTTTATTTTTATTTACAATAGGTGGATTAACTGGTATTGTTTTATCGAATAGATCTCTTGATATTCTTCTTCATGATACATATTATGTTGTTGCTCATTTTCATTATGTACTTTCAATAGGAGCAGTTTTTGGAATTATTTTAGGTTTTATTCTTTGATCTCCATTATTTTTTGGAGGAACTTTTAATAGTTTAAGAATTACGTCTGTTTTCTTATTAATATTTATTGGTGTTAATTTAACATTTTTTCCTATACATTTTTTAGGTTTAAATGGAATACCTCGACGTTATAGAGATTATCCAGATATGTTCTTATCATGAAATATTATTTGTTCATTTGGAAGATTATTAAGGTTTTTATCTCTATTTTTTCTTTTATTTACAATTATCGAAATTATAATAAAAAAAAATACTATGTTAAATAATTATAGTTTAAGACAAAGATCAGAATGGTTCTGGGGTTATCCTTCAATCCATCATAGATTTAATCAAGTTCCTTCTTTAAACATTTAAAATGATTATTTTAGGAGATTTTGAACCTTTTTTTTCTTTATTTAATATTTATTGTTTATTATTTTTTGTAGTTTTTATTTGATTAAATAATAGAAATTTATTTTTAGACCGTTTAAATTTTAGATTTAAAATTGAAATTAAAGATTTTTTATTAAGTGAAAAAATTTTTTTATTAATTTTATTAATTAATTTTTGTGGTTTAAGAGGAAGTTGAGAATCTTTTTCTGGTTGACCTTTAATTTCAATTTCAATAAGTATTTTTTGTTGAATTATTGTTTTAATTCGTTGAATAAATAAAAATATTTTTGATTTATTATCTCATTTAACACCATCAAATTTATCTTTTATTTCAATTTTAGGTTTAACTTTAATTGAAATTTTAAGAAACATAATTCGTCCTTTAACTTTAGGAATACGATTATGTGCTAATATTTTAGGAGGACATTTAATTTTAGATTTAATATCAGAAATAGGAATTGGTTTAATTTGAAAAATGTTTTTAGTTTTGTATGAAAGATTTGTTTGTTTTATACAAAGATTAATTTTTAGTTTATTATTATTAAGATATTTTGAAGAAGATTCTTTTTAATAATTTGAATAAATAAATTATTTTATTTATTTTTAAAAATATAACCTTGTAGTAGTCTTGGGAATGAAAAAAATTTAAGGTTAATAATTAACAATTAATTGAGAAATTTTTTAATAATATTAAATTTTTAAAAAATATTAAATTTTTTAATAATTTGAATAAATAAATTATTTTATTTATTTTTAAAAATATAACCTTGTAGTAGTCTTGGGAATGAAAAAAATTTAAGGTTAATAATTAACAATTAATTGAGAAATTTTTTAATAATATTAAATTTTTTAATAATTAACAATTAATTGAGAAATTTTTTAATAATATTAAATTTTTTAATAATTTGAATAAATAAATTATTTTATTTATTTTTAAAAATATAACCTTGTAGTAGTCTTGGGAATGAAAAAAATTTAAGGTTAATAATTAACAATTAATTGAGAAATTTTTTAATAATATTAAATTTTTTAATAATTAACAATTAATTGAGAAATTTTTTAATAATATTAAATTTTTTAATAATTTGAATAAATAAATTATTTTATTTATTTTTAAAAATATAACCTTGTAGTAGTCTTGGGAATGAAAAAAATTTAAGGTTAATAATTAACAATTAATTGAGAAATTTTTTAATAATATTAAATTTTTAAAAAATATTAAATTTTTTAATAATTTGAATAAATAAATTATTTTATTTATTTTTAAAAATATAACCTTGTAGTAGTCTTGGGAATGAAAAAAATTTAAGGTTAATAATTAACAATTAATTGAGAAATTTTTTAATAATATTAAATTTTTTAATAATTAACAATTAATTGAGAAATTTTTTAATAATATTAAATTTTTTAATAATTTGAATAAATAAATTATTTTATTTATTTTTAAAAATATAACCTTGTAGTAGTCTTGGGAATGAAAAAAATTTAAGGTTAATAATTAACAATTAATTGAGAAATTTTTTAATAATATTAAATTTTTTAATAATATTAAATTTTTTAATAATTTGAATAAATAAATTATTTTATTTATTTTTAAAAATATAACCTTGTAGTAGTCTTGGGAATGAAAAAAATTTAAGGTTAATAATTAACAATTAATTGAGAAATTTTTTAATAATATTAAATTTTTTAATAATTAACAATTAATTGAGAAATTTTTTAATAATATTAAATTTTTTAATAATTTGAATAAATAAATTATTTTATTTATTTTTAAAAATATAACCTTGTAGTAGTCTTGGGAATGAAAAAAATTTAAGGTTAATAATTAACAATTAATTGAGAAATTTTTTAATAATATTAAATTTTTTAATAATTAACAATTAATTGAGAAATTTTTTAATAATATTAAATTTTTAAAAAATATTAAATTTTTTAATAATTTGAATAAATAAATTATTTTATTTATTTTTAAAAATATAACCTTGTAGTAGTCTTGGGAATGAAAAAAATTTAAGGTTAATAATTAACAATTAATTGAGAAATTTTTTAATAATATTAAATTTTTTAATAATATTAAATTTTTTAATAATTTGAATAAATAAATTATTTTATTTATTTTTAAAAATATAACCTTGTAGTAGTCTTGGGAATGAAAAAAATTTAAGGTTAATAATTAACAATTAATTGAGAAATTTTTTAAAAAAATGATTACTATAATTCATTTAGTAAAAATATCACCTTGACCTATTATTTGTGGTTTATCTGGTTTTAATTTAACTTTATCTATTATTATTTGGTTCAAGTTTGGAATTTTAGAAAATTTTATTTTAATATTTATTTTTCTTTTCATTGTAAGTTTTATTTGATGACGTGATGTCTCTCGAGAAGGTTTAGGAGGAGAATATAATGGTTTAATTATTGATGGATTAAAAATTGGTATATTATTATTTATTTTAAGAGAAGTTTGTTTTTTTTCAGCTTTTTTTTGAACTTTTTTTCATTCCTCTTTTAATCCAGCTCAAGATGTTGGTTTAATTTGGCCCCCTGTAGGTATTTTAAGATTTAATGCTTTTAATGTTCCTCTTTTAAACACTGTAGTTTTAGTAAGATCAGGAGTTACTGTAACGTGAGTTCATCATGGTTTAATTAAAAATGAAAATGTTTTTATTCCATTTTTTTTCACACTAATTTTAGGAATTTATTTTACAAGTTTACAAGCTATAGAATATTTATTATCTTCATTTTCTTTTAGAGATAGAACTTATGGATCTGTATTTTTTATTGCAACTGGGTTTCATGGTATTCATGTTCTTGTTGGTACTATTTTTTTAACTTTTTGTTTTTTTCGTTTATTAATTTCTCACTTAACAATATGAAACCATTTAGGTCTAGAAATAGCAATTTGATATTGACATTTTGTTGATGTTGTTTGACTATTTTTATTTAGTTATATTTATTGATGAGGAAGATTATAGTTTAGTTTATAAAGAATAATAGTTTGTGGTACTATAGGAAAATTTAACTATTTTTCTTTGGCAGATAAAATGTATTAAGTTTAGAACTTAAAAATTATAGGGGATAATAGTGTAATGTAGCATATTTAATTTGCATTTAAATGGTTAATATTTTTAAGAATATATTTTATAAAGAATATTAAATTGTAAATTTAAAGGTTAAACTTCTTAAAAATTTAGTTTAAAAAAAAATATTTAATTGTCTATTAAAAGATTATAATTTTTAAGAAATAAAGTGTATTTAAGCATTTTAATTTGCAAAATTAAAGGGTTAAAATTTCTTATTTTAGTAATCTTTTTCTTAATATTATTTATAATTTTTCTTTTTATCTTGATTTGAATTAATATTATAATATTTAATAATTGTTTAAAAAATAAAATTAATTTTAATAAATATGAATTAGAAAATAAATCTTTTTTTATTTTAAATTAAAAAATAGTTTATAAAAATTAATTTTTTTTGATTTATTAATAACAAAAAATAATAAACAATACAATTTTATTTTGAAATTTAATAATAAGAAAATAAAAGTGCCAGAGTCTTCGGTTAAACTTTTATATTTAATAAATAATTTATCTTTTTATAATTCAAAATAAATTTAATTATTTATTTTTAGTGAAAAATAAATAATTTTTAAATAAAGAATTTTAAAAAATTTTTATTTTTGACATGGATTAGATACCCATTTAATAAATTAAATAAATTCATTAGTAGAATAAATTAAAAATTGAAATTTTTAGAAGGATAGATTAAATTAAAGGAATTTGTAAATTAAATGATAATCCTCAATTATAACCAATAATTATTATTATATATATTGCTGTAGTCTATTTATTTTATAAATAAAACAAGTCAAAATATAAATTATATATTAGTTTTTATGAATTACAATTTTTAAAATTTGGACAAAATTTTAATAAATTTTTAAAAATGTATTTAAAAGTAAAAAATAAATTTTTGAATTCTAATTTTATATTACTTACCATCCATCAATGTTAAATTTACATAAGTTGTAGCAAGGTTAGTTTAATGGAAATTGAACTAAAAGATAATAAAAGACTTCTAATCTTTAAATAGAATTAATTTCTATCTTTTACAATTTTTAGTTTATAAAAAATATTAAATTTTTAATTTAAAGAAAAATAATTGAAAATTGATTATTATAAACAGTATATTTTATTTCCAATAAAAAGGTTTTATCAATTAGTTAATTTAGTATAAAAAGTATATTAAGTTCATACCTTAATGGTTTTAATTAATTATAAAAAAATTTTCTTTTAATAAAATTTTAAATTGAAGTCTTTCATTAGTAGTAAAATATCCTGCTTCCAAAAGAATTTCTTATTTTTGAAATGGGGGATCAATATTAGGTATAATTCTTTCATTTCAAATTTTTACTGGTATTTTTTTAGTATTTTTTTATTGTCCAAATATTTTATTATCATTTGATTCAATTGATTTTTTAAGACGAGAAGTAAACTGAGGATTTATTTTTCGTTCTATTCATTTAAATTTAGGTTCGTTATTCTTCTTATTTTTATATTTTCATTTATTTCGAAATTTAATATATAATAGTTCTCATATTGAAAAAACTTGATTAAGGGGAGTAACTATTTTCTATTTTAATCCTTGTTATAATAACAGCTTTTCTTGGTTATGTTTTACCATGAGGTCAAATATCTTTTTGAGGTGCTACTGTTATTACAAATTTAATTTCTACCATTCCTATTTTTGGTCCTCATATTGTAATTTGAGTTTGAGGTGGTTATAATGTTAATAATGCCACCCTTTCTTTCTTTTTTACTTTACATTTTTTAGTACCATTTATAGTCATTATATTAGTTCTATTTCATTTAATTTTTTTACATGAAACAAGAAGAACTAGAACAATTTTAATTCATGAAAGTTTTTCTAAAATTAAATTTTTTCCTTATTTTATTTTTAAAGATTTAATAAATTTTATTATTATTTTAATATTTTTTTATCTTACTTTAATTTTTCCTTGAAATTTAGGAGATCCTGAAAACTGAATTTATGCTAATCCTATAATATCACCTGAACATATTCAACCTGAATGATATTTTCTTTTTGCTTATGCTATTCTTCGGGCAATTCCTAGAAAATTAGGTGGTGTAATTGCTTTAGTAATAAGAGTGTTTATTTTTTATATTTTTCCTTTTATACAGAATTATAAAAGAAAAAGAAAAATATTTTTTAATTTTTTAATAGGTTTATTTTTTTGAATTTTTTTAATTTTAACATGGTTGGGTGCCTGTGTTGTAGAAGAACCTTATATTATTTTAAGACAG
The DNA here is from genome assembly GCA_964036195.1 of Sphaerolaimus hirsutus. Taxonomy (NCBI): domain Eukaryota; kingdom Metazoa; phylum Nematoda; class Chromadorea; order Monhysterida; family Sphaerolaimidae; genus Sphaerolaimus; species Sphaerolaimus hirsutus. The sequence goes on from OZ038461.1 coordinate 8,753, forward strand.
ATTTTTAGAATAATATATTTTATAATTTTAATATTATTTTTAATTTTAACTATAAATTTTGATTTGAAATCAAATAAAAGAAACATTTCTATAGTTAAATACCTTTATGATGAGGATTTAATTTTCAAAATATAACATCAGAAATCAGATTTTATTTAGATTATTTCCATGATTTTATTTTAGGATTACTTATTTTTATTTTATTAACCGTATTGGGGGTTTTGTTTAATTTATTTATTTCAAAAAGAATAGTAAAAAGGTTTTTTGATTCTTTTAGACTTGAATTTATTTGAACTTTATATCCTATTTTTATTCTTATTTTAATTGGAATTCCTAGAATACGTATTTTATATTTACATGAAGTAGAGGATCAAGAAGGATTAACTATAAAAATTACAGGTCATCAATGATATTGAACAATTGATTATTGTGATTTTAAAGATTTAGAATTTGATATATTTATAAAACCAATAAATGAAATAGAATTAGGAGAGTTTCGTCTTTTAGATGTCGATAATCGAAGTGTTCTTCCTTTAAATATAAATACCCGTTTTATAATTTTAAGAGCTGACGTTCTTCATTCTTGAACAATTCCTAATTTTGGTCTTAAAGTTGATGCTAATCCTGGACGTTTAAATTTAGTTCATTTTACTCCTTTTCAGAATGGTTTATTTTTTGGTCAATGTAGAGAAATTTGTGGAGCAAATCATAGATTTATACCTATTAATATTGAAGTTGTTAATTTTTTAAATTTTAAGGAATGAGTTCTTAATTTCGAATAATAAAATTTTTCATTTAATATAATAAGTATATTTATTTTGTAAATAAAATGTTAATGTGTGTTTTTTAGTATAAAATGTATATTTATTTTTGATATAAAAGGTAATATAAAAACAAATAAATATAATCTTATTTGTTACTTTTATTTCTCTTATTATTTGCTTAATTTTAATTTTTGTTGGATTATTATTTAGGTTTTTAAAAGAAGAGGGTGAAAAAATTTTTGTGTTGGAATCTGGTTTTTCTGTAATTGATAATAAATTTTTTTTATTCAGAATTCAATTTTTTTTAATTCTTGTTATTTTTATTTTATTTGATTTAGAAATTGTTTTTTTAATTTCTTTATTGAATTTTTCTTTGTCAAATATTATAATAATTTTTTGTTTTATTTTATTTGTTATTTTAACTTTATTTATAGAATTTTTCTGAGGAAAATTAAAATGATTTGTATAAATTTTCAATTTATAATGTATTAATAAAGCATATTTAATTTGGAGTTAAAAAGATAATAATTGATTTAGATTAGTTTAAAAAGAATTTTTTATTGTTAATAAAAAGGTTAAATTCTAATAGAGAACCAAATGTTAATTGGGTAATATTGATAATATTAAAAAGATTTTTCCTCTATTAAAAATCTTAGTGTAAATTAAAGCATTTAAAATTTTCATTTTTAAGGAAGAAGATTTTAAAGTTTTAGGTTAAAATTAATAAACTATAAAATTTCAAATTTTAAGATAAAAACTTTGTTTAATTTATATATAATAAATATATATATATATATATATATATATATATATATATATATATTAAATATTAAATATTAAATATATATAATAAAACATTTTCTTTTTGTATTAAGATAAAATTAAAATATTATAAAAATAAAAAAATAAATAATTAAAATTTATATTATATATTATTTTTGTTAAAATAAAAATTAAATATAATATAAAAAATAATAAATTGATTAATTTAATATTATTTTTTTTATAATTTTATAATTTAAAATATTTGATTTCTACTTTTAAAATAAAAAATAGAAGTTTTTTTAATATAAATTTTTTATAAATAATAAAACAAATTATTAATAATAAAATTTAAAAATTTTAAAATTTAAAATATATTTTAATTAGTAAAAAAATAAACTATTAATAAAAAATAAACTATTAATAAAATGTTTTTTAAAATCTTAATTTTATTATTATAAAATGATCTCTTGTTCAATGAAAAATTAAATAACGAATAATATCCTAAGGTAGCATAATAATTTGTTTTTTAATTGAAAACTTGTATGAATAGAGAATATTATTAATTTTATTTTTAAATTAAAATTGAATTTATAAAAAATTAAAAAATTTTTTATTAATAAAAAGACGACAGGCCTTTAGAAACTAAAATAAAATTTTTTATTGGGGTAATAAAATTTAAAAAATTACTATTAATAAATAAAAAAGTTTCTCTAGAGTTAACAGAATTAAAAAATTAGTAATTTTTTAATTTACCTCGTTGTTGATTTAAATTTTAAAAATAACAAAATTATTTTTATTTTAATCTGTTCGATTAAATTAATTTACATGATTTGAGTTTAAAACGGTGAAAACTAGTTTGGATTCTATCTTTTATTATAATAAATAAAATAATGTGTACGAAAGGATTCTATTTTTTTATAATATTTTTTTATTTATAATTCTTTTATTATTAATCTTATTAAATATTCCTTTTAATAAAAATTTTAATTTATTATACTTTTTTTTAAATAGTTTTAACTTAAAATTAAATTTTAATATAATAAATTTTTACTTTTTTTTTTCACTTTTAATTATTTATTTTTCTGTATTAATTTTTAGGTTTTATTACCAAGAAATCTCTTTTGATTTTATTCGATTTAGATTTTTAGTATTTTTATTTGTTAATTCTATAATTTTTCTAATTTTTCACAATAATTTATTTACTTTAATTTTAGGTTGAGATGGATTAGGAGTTACTTCTTACCTTTTAGTAGCTTATTATAATAATTGATCAAGTCTTAATGGAGCTATAGTTACAATATTAACTAATCGATTTGGTGATTTTTGTTTATTTTGATTTATAATTTTTTTCCTATTTTTTTCTTTTGAAAGAATAATAATTAATATAAGAATTATTACATTAATTTTTTTAATTTCTTCATTTACAAAATCAGCACAAATTCCTTTTAGAAGATGGCTTCCTCTTGCTATAAGAGCTCCAACACCTGTTAGAGCTCTAGTTCATTCAAGAACATTAGTTACTGCTGGAATTTTTATTTGTTTAAAATATTTTAATATTTTATTTAATTATTTTAATTTTTTAATTTTAAATATTTTTGGATTAACAACAATATTTATCGCTTCTTTAACTGGTATTTTTGAAATTGATGGGAAAAAAATTATTGCATTAAGAACTTTAAGACAATTAGGTTTTATAATATTTTCTTTAGGTTGTATATTACCTTTATATTGTTTTTTTCATTTATTAAGTCATGCTTTTTTTAAAAGGTGTTTATTTATTCAAATAGGAAATTTTATTCATACAAATTTTAGTAACCAAGATATACGAAGATTTTTTTCTAATTTTTTAATTAGAAAATTATCATCAATAATTATAATTATTTGTTTATTATCTTTAAGAGGTTTTTTATTTCTTAGAGGTTTTTTCTCTAAAGAGTTTATCATTTTAATAAATTTTAATTCAAGGTTAAGATTTTTTTTTAATTTAATATTATTATTATCTATTTCTTTTACTATAATTTATAGATTTCGACTTTTTTCTATTATTCTAAGAGGAAATAATAATATATTTTTAAATAAAATAAAAAATTTAAAGGGTTTATTAAGAGGTTGTATTTTAATTTGTTTATCAATTTTATTTAGGTGAATGTTTATTTTTAATTTTATTTATTTACCTATTGAATTTTTATTTTTCGAAAAAATTTCTCCTTTAATTATTTTTTTTATTTCTTTTTTATTATATAATATAAATAAACTCTACTCAAAAATTACTTTTTTTAATTCTCTTTTATTTCAAGATAAATTAATTAAAATTTTTAATTACTCTAACAATAAAAAATTAATTTATAAAGATTATTTTGTTAATTTTTTAACTTTAAAATTAATTTTTAATATTTTTTATTATTTTTCAATATTGAAAAATAATAAATTTTTCTGGATTTTTTTTAATTTTATAATTATTTTTATTTTTTTTATTTAATGGATTTTTTATTTTTAATTTCTATTTTATTAATTTCTTTTTGTCTTTTTTATTTTAATGTAATAATTTGTGTATTTTTATTCTTATTTTCTGTCATTTTTTTATTTTATTTCATAAAAACATGAATAGCTTTAATTATTTTTATAATTTACCTTGGAGGCATTTTTGTTTTATTAATTTATATTTCAAGATTTTCGTCAAAGAAATTTTTTAACAAAAATATTTTTTTTTTATTCTTTCCTTTTATCTTTTTCTTTGACGAAAATTTTGAATGAATATATTCTAATATTGGATTAGATTTAATTACTAATTTTAACTTTTTCATTTGTTTTTTATTTTTATTAATTTTATTTTTTTTTATCCTTTTTTATATTAGAATTATTAGACCTATAGGTAAGTCTTTAAAATCTTTATAATGATAAAAATATTTTTTTTTATTGGTTTTAGACTAATTTTATTTTTATTTAAAAATATTTTATTTTTATTTTTAATTCTTGAACTCTTATTTTTTTCTCTATTAATGTTTTTTATTTCCTTTAATTCAAATATATATTTTTTAATTAGATTAATTTTTATTGTATCATCTGCTATTTTAGGATTAATTATTTTAATTATAAATATTCGATCTTTTAGAAATGATAGAATAAAAGTATTTTTTTATTAATGGATATTCTTCTTCCCTTTTTTTTAAACTTGTTTTTCATTAAAAAAAAAGAAGTAAATTTAATTTGAATTTCTATTTTTTTAATTTTATTATTTAATTTTAGTTGAAACAGTTTAATAATTAATTGTTCTATAAATATTAATTTAACTATATTATTTCTTATTGGGATAGTTTTTTTTATAGGCCAAATATGTATTCAAAACATATCTTTTATACTTGAAATTATTTCTTTAAGTTCATATTTATTTTTTTTAAGATTAAATTTTATAATTTTATTTTTTTCTTTTGAAATTAGATTAATTCCTATTTTATTTATTATTTTTTTATGAGGTATTCAACCTGAACGAATTTCAGCCTTTTATTTTCTTTTAATTTATACTATTTTTTCTTCATTTCCTTTGTTTTTTAGTATTTTAATATTAAGAAATCAAAATTTAATTCTTTTTTGAAGAATTCAATCAATTTCTTTAATTTGTTTTAGATTTAGATTTTTAGTTAAACTTCCAATGTTTTTTTTTCATATTTGATTACCTAAAGCTCATGTTGAGGCTCCAACTTTAGGATCTATTATTTTAGCCGGTTTATTATTAAAATTAGGAGGTTTTGGAATTTGTTTCATTATAAAAGTTTTTATTAATATTTATTCAATTATTTTAATTTTTATTAGAAGTCTAGGGTGCTTAATTTCTTGTTTTATTTGCTGTTTTCAAAGAGATGGAAAAGCATTAATTGCTTTTTCTAGAGTTTGTCATTTAAATTTTATATTATTTTCTTTATTAACTTTATTTTCTTTAAGAAAAACATTTTCTATTTTTTGTATATTAATTCATGGTTTAAATTCAAGATTTATATTTTGGTTGGCTGGAACTTTATCTCATTGATCATTAAGTCGAAATATTATTTGATTAAATAGCCTTTCTACTTTTAGAATTAGTATTTTAATAATAAGAACTTTTATCTTTTTATCAAATTTTGGAGTTCCTCCTAGATTGTCAATTTTTCAAGAAATTATTTTTTTTTCTTGTATTATAAACTCTTTTTGATTTCTTTTTTTTATTAATTTGATTTATTTAATATTAGTTTGTTATTTTAGTTTATATATTTTAATTTGCTTAAACCTAAAACAATTTTTTCAAAAAACAATCTGTTGAATTAATATAGAATTATTTAATTTTTTTATAGTTTTTATGATAATAAATTTTATTTTATTATTTCTTAATTAATTATATATTATAAATAGTATATTTTATTTACAATAAAAAGGTTAATATAATTTTAAAACTAATCGAATTATCGAGTAAAATTTCGGTTTTTATTTTTTAAGTTTTAA